>JAVXUO010001598.1:0-240899 GCA_033065855.1 Escallonia rubra | reverse complement strand
TATAGAATTACTTTCAATTATTTGTTATTATTTGATACGTTTAATCTCTTGGTATTGCTAATATTTTGTTGTAGAAAATACAAATCAAAGCGTAAATTATCCAACAATGTGTGTGTGTGTGTGTGTGTGTGTGTGTTTTATGTGTTTGTGTTGTGTATTGTGGTGAAAGGGAGGGGGAAATAGGCTGCCATGAATATGTTCTTTGGTGCAGCCATGGTTCTGGCGTAAGGGACTGCTTCAATGTGCACCTTGTGGGTTTGTGCGTGAAAGGTTGTGCAAATTTATGTGTTTATGTGTGGTGTTTTGTGAGGAAAGGGGAGTGTTGTGTGTCAGGTTTTTGTGTGTGTTAGGCAGTAAGAGAACCCATTGTCGTGAGGTTGTTGGTTTAGTTTATGCATTGTGTGTTCTGTGTGTATTGTGTGTGCGTAGGAAAGTATGGGTGTGTTTTAGTGTGTGCTACAAAGGGTGAAGTGGTGTGTGTACCGGTATGTGTTCTAGTGTTGCATTATAGCGAGCAAAAGGTGAGTGCAGTGTTTGAGTTTATGAATTGTGTGTGTGTATCTAATCTGTGAGCACAAGTGTATAGTATGTGTTTGATATGCATGCATTATAGTGAAAATGAGCGCGCGCGTGCACGTGTGCGTGCGTGTGTGTGTGAGGAAGGGGGAAGGCAGCTATGAGTTGAGTGAGTGTGTTGCAAAAAAGGGAGGGAAGAAGATGGGTAAACAGTGATGGGTCTTTGCAATCAGGGTTGTACACTGTGCTTGCATAGGTGTACCACATTGCTGTGGGATATCGTGCGAATATTAGATTTATTGGTAAAATTTCAGATTTTTTTGGAATCATTGTTTTGTAGTTTGAATAATCGTCGCAACTTTAGTTTTTCTGAAATTTGTTTTGAGCCTTTAAAATTCATATTATAGTCTGAGAAAAAATAATAATGTTGTTTTAGTACAAGGAAGTTTCAGTTTGAGTTTCATGAATTTTATAGCTGAATTGGTACTTTTATCTATACAGCATTTGATTTAGCAAAACTGTTGATTGTTTTTGTAGTTTTCTTATATATTGTAAAGCTATTATAAAAATTATGGGACTTTGATTTGAGTTGGAGATATTAATAGCTATTTTGGGCTTTTCTTGTATATAAAGAAATTATTTTAATTCAAAAGTCCAAAAAATTAATATTTTAACTTTTGATAATGTTTTAAGGTATAAAAGTACTTTATGAGGATTCATTATGAATTTTCGAGATATCATAATGCCTTGAGGAGTGTGCAGGTTTTTTGTTTAGATTTGACCATATGTGGGGCCCATTTCAATTTGATTTAAGTTAAGAGTGTCGAAATGCGCAATGTTTAAGAAATTAACATTAGGTTCGTCATTTATAAGGCTTAGATTTTTATTCTAATAAATAGTTTACCAATATAGGTTAAATCAAGGGATTTGAACGAGGTTGCTTAGTAGCACACATAACTTGGATCGATGTAAGAAATTCTATCCGAAACCCCATTTCATCAGTTTGACCTTGTTTGTTTTATTTTGATTTCTTCTCTAACTTTGATTTCATGATTGAAATCTTTTTAATGCTCATCTGTTTTATTGATTTGATCATTATACAACACTTTCAATTGTTGTTTATTTCTTCTGAGCATTGATATGAGATAGTAAATTTAAGGCGTTATAAGAATGATTTGTATTGTTGGTGTTATAAGGATGGTCTGGTGTGTTTAGGTTGAAACTAGTACCTAAATGGACTAGTTAGTGTACATATATATATATATAGAGTGTATCTAAGTATTGTTGGGGTGACTTTGCTAATCTGTACTGCTCATGTTCTATGTCATCTATTATGTTTTCTTGTATATGAAATTTTTTGAAATGTCTATTGATTTTGACGGATTGAGTTGATACCTTTCCCTATGACAATTTTAAAATCATTTTTGAAATTGTCATTTGACTGTAAATGAAAAATCGTTTGACTCGCTCTATTTTTAAATCTTGATCGACCTTACCGGGCTCTCAAAAGCCCACTCTTGTTTGACTTTCCTTCCTCATGTGATATTTAACGGACGGTTATTTGGGTATGGACTAGAACCAAGCGAACGAGTGAGTTTAAGTTATCGTATTGTCCATTAGAATCCCCGCGTGGGTGAATATTTTTATTTAAAATTGTTAAGACTTAGATTTGATATTTCATTTATGACAGTCTACTAAGAGTACGATTTAATTGACAATATAGTTGCTCTGATAATGGTTGTCCATTTTGGTTATAATGATATTAATTTGTTAGTGTAACTGATCGAGTGAGTGATTAACGTTCTGGATTTTCGGAATACTTGATATACACACCATTCTAGTCATTGGTGAAGCAGGTGTCACAGTACACCCTAATCTCGATGTTGTAGCAGGGTCCATGGAGTTGTGCATGGACCCAGTGTCAATCAAGATGGAGAAAGATTTGTTACCTGCCTTGCCCCATAGCTTGACTGTAATATTCAGAACTTCGAGAGTCGGTTAAATAACCATCTGAGCTTCGAAAAATAAACGGGCGTTAAATTTAAACAATGCTCGGGCATTAGTAGCGTATGAAAATTTAAAAGAATATTGGGATTTGAATGCAATTATACAAAATTCGGGATTTATTTTGTAATTATGTAAAGTTTTGGGATTTTTTGTAATTTCAAAAAAATATTTAGAAGCTTTTTTTTTAGCTTGACACCTCCTCCTTGGTTAATGACTAATGAGATTTTATATTAAACAAATGTATTGGATAAGATTTAAACAAAAGAAATGGAAAAGAAATTCGGGAAATTAAATCAAGAAACAAAAGAGAGAACAGAACCAGAGAAAGAAAAAAAGAATTAGAGAAGAGAAAACAGGGGGTCTCGGGTATGGGAGAAAGGGAAGAATAGAGAAGAAGAAGGAAAGGAAAGGAAAGGAAAGGAAGGAAATGAGAGGAAAGAAAGAGGAAGAAAGAGGAAAAGAAAAAGAAGAAAAGAAACAGGGAGAAGAAGCTCGGCAGAGGAGAAAGGAAGAGTAAGAGGAGAGTGTGTATTGCTGTGAGTATGTGTGTTTTGGGTGTGGGTTATGTGTGTAAGTATGTGTACATAAGGTGCAAAGATGTGTGTTTTGTTGGTGTACTAGTGTATATGTAAGTGCGTATATGTGTTTGTAGGTAAAGGGAAGGGGAGAAGTGTATCACTGGAGTGGAGTTTGTGTGTGTATGTAACTGGGAGAGTGGGCTGCCGAGAGAACAGGGACGATGAACAGTAACAGGGCTGGGTTTAATTCTTGAATTCAGAAGTGTCGCTAAAGATAGTTTCATCCCAGCAGTTTCTTTACGAATTTTTAAAACATATTTAGAAATTTATTTAGACAAAGTCCAAAACATTAACCCCTAATAGTTTTCTGAGAAGTACCCTCTGGAATTTTTTGGGGTCCGCAAAGGGCGCTAAATTGGGGTATCAATAAAAGATAATTATCGAATTATTTGGCATGGCAAACCAAACATTTTTAATCTGAAAATTTTATGGAAACCTTATTATATTGATATGATTCATATTTTAAAATTTCGTGCCATTCTGAGGCCGATAGGTATTTTTTTTCGAAACTGGCCTTTTTATCGCTCGGTCTGGACACTGGTTCGAGATTTTCGGGCGAAAATTCTTTAAAATACTTTTTAAGCCAAAAATGATATCAGGATGCTTAAAATAGCATCTTAAGATATTTTTGATATTTTTTCGGTGCCGGAAAACCACAGGGGCATTTTGGTAATTTGCCACCCCGAAGGGGTACTTTGATAATTTGACCTAAGAAAAGTATTTTTGCATAGATTCACATATGGGAAGCTTATTTTAGTGATTCTACGTATGGGAAGGCCGTTTGGGTAATTTAAGTCCGAGAGGGGCTTTTTGGTAATTTTACACCTCAGGGGCATTTGGTAATTTTACATACGCGGTGAGACAGGTTCATTTTGGGAACATGTGTGAGTCCGTATTAAGTTATAATATTGTGTCTGTAGACTATGTTTTGATGATTTGATAATCTCGTTTAGGTTAAAGCTAAAGACCTTCCGGTTAGGATAAATTAGCTGTGGACCCAGGTAAGAAATTTTATCTGAACCCTGGGTAAGGACTTTCGTCTGAACTCTAGGTAAGGACTTTCGTCCGAACCCTTATTTTGATAATTCAAAATTACAAGTACTCATTTGATCTATTTATGGCTAATGCCAGATTCTGATTTACGTATTGTATAATATGTTATTGTCCAGAAAATCCCAGTATTGAGCCTGAATTGATTATTTGAAAATCTTATGATGCTCGCATGTATTTCATGCTGAGTAAATCTAATAATTCTTTGTATTCCGTTCTTCCTAATTGTTATGCCTAAATCCGATAACTATTCGAAATCATTTTGCTACTTATTGTGATTTTCTTCTGAAAATTCTGAATAATGACTTATTTTGATATGTTATGGTTATTGAAATCTGATCTGATTCCGGTGAAAATTCTGCTTTCTTCTGGAAATTTTGAATGCTGACTTTATGTCAGTATGATTATTGTTATTGGAATCCGAATTGATTTCGGTGATTGAGCTTAGATTAAAGCGTATTATTATTGTTGATTTTTCCGTGTTGACCTGAGAATCTGTTCTGTTCAGAGGCGGGCGTTATAAGGCTGGTCTGAATCCTGCAGGAAAAGCAGGCTAGTACCTAAGTGGACTAGTAATTATTCTTATACAGCATGCATGTGTACACTTCTGTGCTTTGCCGGAATGGCATCCCAACCACCCAGGATCAACGTTGATTTTTGATTTTATCTGCTCTGTATATTGTCGTGATTGTTACGAAAAATGTCTAGAAAGTATTATCTGATTTGATTTATGTCTCTGTTGGAATCCTTTGGAAAATCTTCACTGTTCTCTAAAAATGATCTGTTATTGGTTGATTTGGAATCCGTCGTGTTTGTTCTGGTTTATTTTGGTATCTATTTCTGATGAGTTTTTATCCTTTTGGAAAGCATTGAGTTTTTGACCATCTGAAGTATTCTGGAAAGTTTCGTCAGTTGGATTCTTCGGAGTCGTTTGTAATCCTGTTGTTAGTCCTTGTGCGACCTTACTGAGCTCTCAAAAGCTCACCCTTCATTTGGCTCCCTTTTGCAGGTGACGATAAGATATAGCAGATTTGGGAATGGGTTAGAGTCTGTGTGAGCTTCCGGTGAGCCCGCCACTTCTGTGTAGTGAGACCCTGCGTGGGTCGGTACCGTTACCTTGTTTTATAAGGACTCGAGTTTGTAAAAAACTTAGGTTTTAATCATTTACGTCTAAGTAATTTTGTAAGCTTGTATTTGAAGAATTTGAGATGGTGCTGGATTTGATGTTTTGAAGTATGTGTTGGTGAATAGATCTGACAGGTTTGATGTGATCCGATAGGTTAACGACCTGGAAGTTCGGGGCGACGAAGCTCCGAATTTCAGGGGATGTTACAGTTGGTATTAGAGCAGTTCAGTCTTGTGGCATTAGAAGTATAGGCATATGAATCTGTAGGCATGGAACCACGGGGTGTAGGTAACATGATTCTGTGGAATGGTATTCTGGTTAACGAGAGCGGGGTGGGATGATGGTAGAATTAAGATGTCTGCCTTTGACTAATCATTGTGTTGTTCTTTATACCCGTGTTGGTATAACCCTGATAACTGTTTATTGTATCCGTACGGTCAGAATTTGAAGCTCTGGCAGTGGTAATAGTATGAAGGGCCTAATGGTCCCCGATAGATGAAATTCCAAGAGGATTGTATAAGATGGAATAGGGAAATTTCCGGTATTAGAAAGACTTGATTAGATGATATTTTGATTGGAAAATGTATCGTATGGAGGTATTATGATTGTAGAGAGGCAATCCTACCCAATAGAGGAAATAGCAGAACCTNAGAACGGATGGTTATGATTCTGAACACAACTCACTCGATTCCTAAATTTAATGACATAGAATTTGGCAACCAGCAGTCATGAGTACTGGATCCTGCCCAACCATAACCTTGAGATGAGAGTATCTTGGGTGACCTTAACGGATGAAATGACTAGCTACATGAATCATGCTCCATGCCCTCCTTGATTCCTTCTAGGATATCTCCCTTTGCCTTCGACATAGCGGCCAATTCCGCCTTCCGACTTAAGGCATCCGCTACCAAGTTGGCCTTGCCCGGCTTGTACTCCATCACATAGTCAAACTCGGCCAAAAATTCTTGCCGCCTAGCTTGCTTCGGACTCAACTTCCTTTGAGATTGGAAGTAGCTAGTAGCTATGTTGTCGGTCTTGATCAAGAACCGACTCCCCAACAGGTAGTGCCTCCAAGTGCGTAGGCAATGAACCACCGCGGTCATCTCCTTCTCTTGCACCATATACCTCCGCTCGGTTCGTTTAGCTTGCGGCTTTCAAATGCTATCGGATTCCTCTCTTGCATTAACACTCCTCCAATTGTAAAGTTGGATGCATCCATTTGTAGCTCGAACACCTTCGTGTGATCAGGAAGAGCTAGAACTGGCTCTTCCGTCACTGCCTCCTTCAACCCTTCGAAGGCGGATTGGCACCTCTTGGACCACTCCCACGTTTTTTCCTTCTTGAGTAGGTCCGTTAATGGGGCTGCTTTGGCTGAGTAGCCCTTGATAAACTGCCGATAATAGTTAGCTAGGCCAAGGAATGACCGTAGCTCGGAGAATTTTGTGGGCGCCTCCCAGTCTTTGATCGCCTTTACCTTTTCTTCGTCCATCCGAAGCGTTCCACCCTTGATTATGTGACCAAGGAAGTGCACCTCTTCCTTGGATAACGAGCACTTCTCACGCTTGACGTATAGCTCGTTCTCTCGCAATACCTTGAACAACGTCTTGAGATGTTCCACGTGCTCCTCCAAGGTATCGTTGTATACCACAATGTCATCGAGATAGACCACCACAAACCGATCAAGGTAAGGATTGAATATCTTGTTCATGAGCATGCAAAATGTGGCTGGGGCATTGGTCAAGCCGAACGACATGACCAAGAACTCGAACGCTCCATATCTTGTGACACATGTGGTCTTGGGCTCATCTCCTTCGGCAATACGAACTTGATAATACCCCGACCTCAAATCTAATTTTGTGAAGAACTTGGCCCTCCCAAGTTGGTCGAAAAGATCCGCGATCATATTTGTTTTTGGCTGTTACCTTGTTGAGCGCCCGATAATCAATACATATCCGTAACGATCCATCGTGCTTTTTTTGAAATAGTACCGGCGATCCGTAGGGTGCTTTGGAAGGTTGGATATAACCTGCCTCCCTTAGCTCGATCAATTGTCTCCGCAATTCCTCCAACTCTGGCGGTGCCATCCTATAAGGTGCCATTGATGGTGGCTTGGCCCCCGGCTCAAGCTCAATCTGATGATCTACCTCCCTCCTAGGTGGAAGCCGCTTCGGCAGCTCGGGCAGCATCACGTCCTTGTTCCCCTCAAGGACTTCCTTGATCTCCCTCGGTATTGGTTCGGTTGAGTCCCCCACATGGTCTTCCATCTTTAGGGCCGCCAAGTCAGTCGCCTCTCCTTTCTTGACTCCCTTCACGATTTGCATCGCCGACAGCTGCATGGAGGCTATAATCTTGGCGCTAGAAGTCCCCACGGA
This sequence comes from Escallonia rubra, assembly GCA_033065855.1. Lineage (NCBI taxonomy): Eukaryota > Viridiplantae > Streptophyta > Magnoliopsida > Escalloniales > Escalloniaceae > Escallonia > Escallonia rubra. The sequence continues at coordinate 233,250 of JAVXUO010001598.1, read as the reverse complement.
CGTAGGCACCGCACATGACACTCCTTTCTCCATAATGTGCACCGCATTGCTGTAAGGCTACACCAAGGCATTCACTTGCCATAAGAATTCAAGGCCTATCACAACCTTGAAGTCATCCATTAGGGCCACCGAGAAATCCACTAAGCCCTTCCACGCACCAAGACATACCTCTACTTGTCGTGTCGTGCCTTGTAGAGGCTTCGCATCGGTGTTGACGGTCTTTAGCCATCCTCCGACGCCAACCACTTTGAGGCCTAGCCGCTTGGACTCTTCCATTGTGACGAAGTTGTGGGTTGCCCCCGTATCAACCATCACTTGCGCGGGCTTCCCATTCAGCGTAGCCTCCACGTAAAGCAACCCATTGCCCGTAGAAGCTTGTCCCTCACCCATCGGGACCTTCGCCGCGACTTTGGCATGTAAAGCATTGAGGATTTAGAGCGAGCCCATGTGCACAGCTTGATTCTTGGGCTCCTCGTTTTCCTCGAACAAGGCATTTAGCTTGCCTTGTCGTGGGCAATCTCTCGCCCAATGCGGCCCTCCGCAGAAGAAATATCTGTCCTTGGGCTTACTCTTGGCTCGCCTCTCCTCTAGCTTGCCATGGCCTTTCGACTTGCTGGTGCCGGCTTGGTTATTCCCCTTGTTCCACGCTTTGGGTTTGTCTCCCCCACCTTTGGTGTGGTTACCCTTTGAAGCCACTTGTGCATTCTTCCCTTTTGAAGAGTCGCCCACCCTTGCATACTCCATTAACGACTCTGCCACCGCTATGGCCTCGTCAATGTCCTTCACGCCTCGGCGTTGAAGTTCTTGCTTAGCCCAATTTTGGAGGCCGTCAACGAAGTTGAAGAGGAGGTTTTCTTCCGTCATGTTGGGAATCTGGAGCATGAGAGTAGTGAACTCCTTCACATAATCATGGATGCTACTCTTATGCTTTAACTCCTTCAATTTCTTCCTCGCTTTGTAGGTAACGTTCTCGGGTTAGAACTGCCTCTTGATCTCTTTCTTGAACACGTCCCAAGTGTCTATGGTGCATAGACCCTTCTCGATATCATTGTGTTTTATATGCCACCATAGAGTAGTCGTGTCGGTGAGATAGAGGGTGGCAGTCCTTACCTAAGCCTTTTTATCCGTGATGCTAGCACCTTCGAAGTAGCGTTCCATATGCCATATGAAGTTATCTAGCTCCTTCGCATCCCGCTTGCCACCAAATTCATTCGGCTTTGGCGCGTCCACCCTTGGACTAGAAGTGACGATGGTTCCACCCGCAATGGCCCTCTTGCACATGGCCATTTCTTGCCTCGTCTCTTCCACGCCAACTTTAACCACATCGAGTTGTTCTTGAATATTCGCGAACAACTCCATGAATCGAGTGCGCAGCTCATCTTGGCCCGTCACGGCCTTCTTGAGCGACTCGAGCTCCTCCAACGCATGATCCTCCAAAGTTTGGAGGTTTTGCTCGACGAAGCCCAAGCGGTCTTTCGCATCGCCCATAGCTTCCTCCAAGACACAAGTGCGGCCGTCCAAAAAAGTGATCGTATCTCTTTACTTGTTTTGGCCACGGCCCTTCTTCCCACCGGCTGGTGGTAGTGGATCTCGCCCACGTTCCACCACGACATTCTCTTCGACAACTCCGGATGCTCCCACATTAGTATCCTTGCCTGCCATTGTTGCTCCTTGCTTGGCACGACTCGTCGTAACCAAGCTCTGATACCACATGTCACGGATCGAAACTTCCACTCGGGCTGGGTGATGCAAAAAGCGAACACACCAAGAAGAACATGAGAGAGAGAGTTTGAGAGAATGTATGCTGGTATTGCTTGTGTACAAGAATACTTGTGTGCTTTGGCCAAGTGAGGCCTTGGCTATTTATACTAGTCCACCTCTCAACGGATGATGGAGATACATTCCATCCTACGGATCCTATTCTGGTTCTAGAATTCTCTAGCTATTTACAAGCTTTTCTACCATTCTCGAATTCTCTCTAGATCTATCTCTTATGTACAAGAAGAATATAGAATATCCTGGAGACTTTGTCAGTCATCGCCTCGTAAGCGTCCTTGTAAGCATCCTCGTAAGCGTCCATTAGGCGCCTACGTGGCGTTTCTTCTAAAGTTAACCTCCATAATAAAATTTGCGGGACAATGTGTTACAAACAAAGCTTTCTTTTGAGGAAACAGAGAGAGAAATAAGGAGGCCAAACAGGGAAGTGGTTGCGGTCGTGGCCAGGGGAAATGAGAAGGAGAAAGAGGCAATTATTGTTCTTATAACAAAGAAGGAAAAGGCCAAAACTCAAAGCAAGTAAGAGCTCGTGGAAGAAGAAATTATTCTAAAAGGAGGTTTTGACAAATCACTAGTCCAAGGTTACACTTGTTGCAATTATGGTCATTAAGCTTCGAAATATGGATAATATGCTAATGATGTTGAAGAGGAAGCCAATTATGTTAAAATTAGAGATAATGACAGAAATGAAGAAATTGAGTCATAATACAAGTTTAAAGGAGGTGTTGAAAAATAAACTTGTTTATGTTTATCTACTTTGGGGTGCTGACCGATGATATGATAAAGGGTCATTGATTTGGTGTGCTAGTGGTGTGTTGTAGTGTATGTAACAAGTGCTATGTGCTAGAAGATGTAGTGGCTAATTGTTGTTGAAGTAGCGGGTTAGTGGTAGCTTGATTAATATTACATGTTTAGGAGTTACTTTAAAGTTCTATAAAAAGTTATGTATCTCTAGTCATTTTATAAGGTGCGAGAATAAGACGTAGAGAGATGAAGTTGTAAGTAAACGAAGTTAAATGAAAATATTTTTCTCAATATCTTCTTTATTGCTTATGAGTGTGAGTTTGAGTAACCCTCTTCTCTGAGATTTTAGCCTTCCATCATTCCTACAAGAAATTTTGGCACAGATTTGTATGCTCGCAGGGGTTGGTGCTTGTCCTTGAAAGTCTATCCCTCCATACTCCCTAGAAAATGCTGTTGATTAAATTATTATTTCTTCTCTCTGTTTGCCGATTGATGAACTAGGAACCAAGCATGCTAGGCTATTTTCCTGAGCTTTTACACAGCAAACTCCAGATATGCTTTGTCAACTACATGCAATATACAAGTGATTAACAGGTACTGGTTGTATTTGGCAATCAAGTTGGCACGTAGGTGATACCGGACGTTTCCTCGTGGTTAAGTTATCTTCTATCGTTAGGCCATGATCATCATTTTCCATAGGAAGAGTTCTATGTCATCCGTTAGTTTAGTATATATCACGTTTTCACATAGGCCTGGGAGATGGTTGAAGAGACTACAAAGCTATTGCGGTTACTAGAAAAGCTGACAATTTTTGGGTCGCTCGTCTGGATGGGACTTCAGAATTTTGTTCAACATGCAATGCGCTCAGCTTCAAAAATTTAATTTTGAGGATGTGAAAGGTTTTGATCTATTATGTGGAATTTGTTTGCATGTATGGAAGCAGGGGCGGAACCACGCTTGTACGAGGGGGTGCTGTAGCCCCCCCTCAGATTTTGAAAAAAAAAATTCATTTGCAACTTTCCCTTTCTCTCTCTCTCTCTCTCTCTACTCCTCTCGGCCGACGACTGCTCACTTTGTCACCGGACACCGGCTTACCGCTGTATGCCGGCACGGCGGCACCTCTCCAGCTCGGCAGATCTCCGGTCATCGGCTCGGCAGCGGTCAAGTGAAGGTCATCACCCATCGGGCCACCGGTCATCGGCTCAGCAGTGGCCAGCGGGCAGCCTCATCGGCCGACGGCCATCGCCGTAAGTCCGTAACTCCGTATCGTAGGTGCAGCAGTCGTCGGCTCACGCCATGAAGGTCTCAGTCTCACGCCGTGACGCCGGTTGCCGGTATCTCGTCGGCTCCTACTTTCTCGGCTCTCTCAGCCACCGCGGCCCGCCGCACCGCCCGTATTGGCCGCACGTCGGCACCCACCGACCCACGGCCACCGGTCGTCGGCTGGGCTCATCACCCAACTCCTGCCAGTCCCCACCTAACTCCGGCGACTCCGGCCAGATCAGATCTGGTAGATCTAGCTTAGATCTACCGTCTACGAGCCGGCGGACGAACCGAGGAAGTTCTGCCACAGCCGTTCGGCGGTCACGGCGCTTGAAATACTTTGAGTTTCAGTCACCGATGACATTGCCGCAACGACGCCGTGCTGATGGTGACTACATTGCGACAATGACGCCGTTCTCATTTTTGAGGACTGAGGGCAGTATGCATTTTGAACAATTTCTTTTGCTATTGAGAATTGCTTATTTGATTAATAATTTTAGGTTGTTAGTTGTGTATTTGATAATTTAGATTATTAATTGATGCTTTATGGATGTGATGCCAAGGAATGTGGGTTCTTACTTATGTGGAGGTGCCACAAAGGTTGCAGTCCGTGTCAGTTTCCAAGTATGCAAAGTGAAAGACATCAAGGACGGAGTAAGGACTGAGAGCAAGGCTTCCCGGACGGGCCGTGAAGACGGGCCGTGAAGAATGGCTGCGAAGGCAAAGCTAAGATGAACAGGGCCGGCAGTCGGTAGTCCAAGTCAGGGTCTAATGTTACAATCTTAAGTTATGTCCCATTTTGTGTTTCTCTCTCTAGAACCCAAGCGCTCTCCAATTCTAGAATGAGAAAGTGATTTTTGTCAGAATGGAGAAGAAGTCCGTTTTTGAGTTGTAAAGTTCACTATTTATAGGAAACAGGGTGCTTATGTCATAAAATGCCACACGTCATCCCCTGGGAGTGACACGTCACCAGGGGGTCCCAAAATACCGGTTCTTCGTTGGACTGTCGGTTCCCAAATTCACGTTGCCTGCCTCACACAGCGTTTATCTACCTGTCTGAGAAGACTGACCACACCGCGGTAGAATGATCAAATTAAGCCCGTTGTTCCAGCCACCAATCCAAGCCTATACTGAATCCCACGAGATGCGTCAAGAGACGCGCAGAGATCCTGACGGCGGTGAGGGTTGCCCTTGTAGCCAACTGCCAGGTGGACTAGGCGCGATGCCCTTCGAGGACATGTTCCCGTCCCGGAGTGACCCTGGGGTCATTGCCCTGGCGGTGTCGATGATCAATGGTAACATGAGCGGACATGGTCGCAGCTCAGTGCTCTGAGTCCGCTACGAGGGGTCCTTGTGTCGGAGGCCCCTGTGACTGTGACGGCGATGGCTATGAGGTTGTGAGCCCATCCCGGAACGAGGCCGAAGCCCCCGTTTTTGAATGAGACGGTGATGGCTATAAAGTTGTGAGCCCATCCCGGTACGAGGCCAAAGCCCCCCTTTTGATTGAGACGGCGATGGCTATAAGGTTGTGAGCCCATCCCGGTACGAGGCCGAAGCCCCCCTTTTGATTGAGACGGCGATGGCTATAAGGTTGTGAGCCCATCCCGGTACGAGGCCGAAGCCCCCCTTTTGATTGAGACGACGATGGCTATAAGGTTGTGAGCCCATCCGGGTACGAGGCCGAAGCCCCCCTTTTGATTGAGACGGCGATGGCTATAAGGTTGTGAGCCCATCCCGGTAGTATGCAACATGATTGTGGCGCATGAGCGCGGTGCTTATAGCACGAGACAATACCTGGTGCCTGGGGCACGTGTTGTGAAAGGGCGCGGTGACGAACGTCGCGAAGCAATACTTGGTGCCGGGGCACGTATCATGAGAATGGCGCACGGGCACGGCGACGAACGTCGCGGAGCAATAGTTGGTGGCGCGGGCACGTATCATGACGATGGCGCGAGGGCGGGGCGACGAACGACGCGGAGCAATATTTGGTGCCGGGGGCACGTATCATGACGATGGCTCGAGGGCGGGGGACGAACGTCGCGGAAGAATACTTGGTTCCGGGGGCACGTATCATGACGATGGCGCGAGGGCGTGGCGACAAACGTCGCGGAGCGATACTTGGTGTCGGGGGCACGTATCATGACAATGGCACACGGGCACGGCGACAAACGTCGCGGAGCACTGCTTAGTGACGGGGGCACGTATCATGATGATGGCGCCCGGGCGCGCATTCGGTGTCCCGGAGACGAGATGTGAGCTGAGTGTGCCTGTCATAATAAGATAATGAATGCAACATGTAGTAATGACAAAGTCGGTAGTGATGGTATGCGGTCATCGGCGACGGGTCATTCGGCGGTAGCGCGCGACTTTGGGCGACGGACATTGCAGAAGCGGTGCGCGGTCATGGACGACGGGCGTCACGAGGTTGATGCACCACGGAAGTCGCGAGGTTGATGCACAACGAATGTCGCAAGGTTGATGTACGAACGTCCGTCAACATCGCGGAGGTGCAAAGACTCGAGAAAACAAGTGCGCGCGGGAGGGGAGACCATTGGCCAAAATGGGGGGAAGTCCATGGCTACCCCTCGTGGAGGCCGAGGCCGACCCCCTAGGCATGGGGAAGGCCGAGGCCGACCCCCTGGGGTTGGCCAAGGCCAAATGGCTAACTCCCATGAAGGAGCCCAAGGCCACTCCCCCCTCTTGGTGAACTTTGGTCGCGCCGACGGTAGGTGTTTCGATAAGTAATGACGAATCCAGAAGTTGTATTATGACAAGTGTGTCGACGAGAATCATACCCATGTAGCGATCAAGGTGTCAAGATTACGTACGAAGCGTACGAGGGGAAAGAAGTACGAAAAAGGGCTATGCGGGAAAGGGGTGAACCATCGGGGGAGAGTGGCCGAGGCCACGCCCCCCAGGAGGCCGAGGCCGTCCCCTATGGCCTGGGGAAGGCCGAGGCCGACCCCCTGGGGTTGGCCAAGGCCATTTTACCACTTGACCTCGTTTCTCCAAATGTGTCGTCAGCCGATATTTTTGATGAAAAGGTGTTCGGATGGTCTCGGCGTGACGATTGCGCTAGCGCTAAGTCACGCACGAAGCACGTGGAACGAGAAAAACACGTGTCTTGGGCGCGCGGGCGCTGACCGGTTCGATGCGTTGAAAAATTGACCGTTGTGACAATGTCCATGTGTTCGTGTGAAATGGGACCCCTAGTGTGGCCTTGGGTACGACCAGAATAGGTTGGGAACATGATGTTAATAGTGCATTGAGCACTTAGATTTGAGATTGTTGATAGAGGATGGGATCCAATTGGATTTTTATCCCATTTGATATTGATGAAACTTAATAAGACCTTTTAGATACTTTTTAGTATGTTTTATGTATTATCGAAAACTGCACTTTGTTTTTGTGTCCTAGTTTACTTATAAAAATACTTATAAAAATATTTATCTCCTTCGATATATTTTTAGCCCTCCCTAGGATGAAATCCTGGTTCCGCCACTATATGGAAGGCTAGGATCAATGTAGTCTTCGAACAACGAAATCTTGTGCTATCAGGCATTCTGTTCCCCAAAGAGTACCACGCTGCTTCATGTAACATAATGAAGTCACGTGCGATTGAGAAATAAATGGTAGTGAGCGGGTGACTTCGGAGAAACTATAACTAGTGAGGGGTCATCACATAGAAGGGAAAATTAAGAAAAGAGGGGTTTTGGGAATAAATGTTTGTGAAAGGTAGGATTCTTTCTAAAACTTAAGAAAAAGTGGGGTGACCTTTTAAAATTTCTGAACAAGGGGTACACTTAAGAAAAAATGGGTTTTTTGAAATCAATTAATTTGGTCTTCCTAGAATACCCTTCCCGCCAAAATTGTTGACCCTTGTTCTGGTACAAGTCATTTTCTGCAAAAATACAAGTACGTTTATGCAAAAACACTTGTCAGTTTGTGCAGATATTTAAGTTTTTTTTTCTCTTCCAAATAATGCAGATATTCAAGTCTTTTTTTTCTCTTCCAACTAATGCAAGAATACAAAATCTGACGTGCACTTTTGCATAAAAAGACTTGGGTTTCTACAGAAAGTGACTAGTTTCACTCAAACCGTGCTTCTACGCCGTTCTTCTATGATTGATCGGTAAACACACTCCGAAGTTGATCATTTTCTCCTCAGCACCTATGTGTATATTTGGGCCGATAAAATGCGGCCTAATTGAGAGGTGACAGCATCGATGAGAGAATCATAGGAGGCGCAGCTAATATTGTTTCTTCCTTCGCGTATCAGTCTAGCGGAGGTTACGTAGCTGTGTGGCCTACAAAGGATCATCCCACGTTTAGACTTTTTGAGTTGGAGCACTGCTTGGTTGATCCTCAGAATCGGGAATCACGGGTGCGGATCATTCAAGTTCTCAGTGTTGAAAACTCCAAGTTGGTGTTACAGAACACCAAAGTCTTCGTTGAGGAGTGGTATTGGCCCTTCAGTAATGGGGAACAACTTGGTGGATGTGCTATCTATGATTCTACATTTGCTGCCACCGATGCCTTGAAAAGTTCACAAATTACTGGTGTTTGGCAAGGCCTAAATGCTGTTGCCCGCTTCCAAAATTCTCAAAATGTGAGTTCTACAAGATTTCCCTTTCTCCCTACTACTTCTTTTTTGAGGTAATAAACTTTATGTTAACAAATTAGAATACTTTTTTGAATTTCTATACCAATAATTCTTATCTGTTTCACTCGATTTTTTTTAGTACTAGCTGCAACAATGAGTTAGATCTTGTTCACGGGGTAACAGAAGAGGTGTTTTAGCAATGCATGCGTGGATAGCTTATTTCTTGTATGTATTGAATCCTCTTAAAATGTCGAGGGAGAAAGGCAGCCTTATTTGCAGTGCTTTTCATTACAAAACGGCTAATCACATTCCTTTTCTTCAATCCCAACCCCCTTAGCAAGGAAAATTGTAGTTTCCGCAAGGTCCTCTTTTTTTAGAAGTGAGCAAAAGCAGCGCTTGTACCCCCCTTCATTTCTGCATAAAAAGACTGGAGTGTCGGCAGAATTCGACATGCACTTTTGCATAAAAGGACTTGGGTTTCTGCAAACAACGACTCGTGTGTTGTTAGAACCAAACTGCTTACTTTTTTGCAGAGTAACTGAATATTAATACGAAGGGACAAATACAAAACTTTTGAAAACAAACTTGATACCACATTTTTGCACGTAGGTTTATGTCTAATGATCTCGTTTCCTGTGAATTGTGTGCGTGTGTCATCAATTGGGTGTGTAGTCGATAGCGCCGTGTGAATTTTGGAGGCTATCACTGTGTTTCCACTTGCTTGGTCATCAACGACGCCCACTCTCACCCTCCATTAATAACCACCGCCGTTTTTAATCTCCGCAAATCCCCACACATAATCCTCAATTTTATCCAACAAATCAGTCCCAATCACCAATATTTTTATTTCAATTATGCTAGTAACGTTAGCTACCACTTCCGATGGTTATTATACAACTATGTCATAAATTCAAAGGATATAACTGGTAGGTACATACAACCGAGTTTGGATCAGTTCCAACCTATCTTTTATTTTTAATTAGACACTGATATTTCAAACTTGAGAATTTAGTTTTTCATTGTTCTAAAATCAAAGAAAAAATAATCCTGCTTTGACGAATACCACTGGCACACTTGCATGAAGAAAGGGGGCTAAAGCATATGCATGTAAGTTGTTCATGAAGGAGATTAACATGTTTGGAATTTTTGGTATTGAAAATTATAACAGGTTCGTAGGTAGGTGGCTGGGTGGGTGGGGGTGGGGTGAGGCGTGGGAAGGGGAAAGGAAAGGGGGTGGGGGGGCATGTAGTTTGGAGGGCAAGCTGATTTGGAGGAGAAGATGGGGAGGGGTAGTTTGGGTAGTCAAAAACTTAAGTTTAAAAAAAAAAAACCTTTTTTTTTTTTTTTTTACTATTCAGAAATTTTCAAAAGTAAACTCACTTTTTCTCATGTTTTGAAATATACCCCACCTTCTACAAAAACTTAACTCCAAAATCCACCTTTTCCTAATTTTCCCCACATAGAATACAACACCAAAATCTTACTGTTGTTAAATAGAAAACGAGAACAGAGGGAACAGAGGAGATGAGTCAGAAATTAGGGGGGAACAAGGGAGGATTTGGCGCGATCTATTGAGGTTCAAAGTCCAAAAGGAGAACCATTTATTTGTAGAGGGGCTGTGTGAGTGTGTGTGAGACTAAATTGGGCGAGAGAAGAGTTTCATCACGGTGCGAATCTGAAAAACTGGGTGCGATTACCAGCCTGTCCTTCATATGCCGACAAGAAGTCCGTGAATAGGGAGGTAAAGTAAGCTGATCTTACTCAGCTCCTTGAGAGTAAGGGGAGTGATGACCTTTATTCGTATGCCATACACAGCGATGGTGGCCCAATACAGGGATGAAATAATTGTTGAGGGAGGACACGCAAAACTTTGAGGGTGTGATAATAGCAGTTTACTGAGATATGTGGACATCACAGGTATAATGCGTTGAATGGCACTGTTCAATCTGTCCCTCTCCGATTCCTAAGCTTTGTGCAATGGCAACCACCTCCGGTTCTCCTTTTGCTTATCACGTATTCTTGAGCTTCAGAGGTGAAGGTACACCCGCAAAACTTTCACCGATCACCTCTACACCGCTCTGGTACAAGCGGGATTTCAAACATTTAGAGACAACGATTCTATATAGAGGGGAAAGTACCTCAACTTGGAACTCCCGAAAGCCATCAAACAGCCGAGAATCTTGATAGTTGTCTTGTTAGGGGGACGCGATGAACTTGTAACTATCCGCGAGTGTAACAGGACGCATGAAAATGCTGTTTTGCCCGTCTTTTATGACGCTGAGCCGTCTGGCGTTATGAAGCAAGTGGGTAGTTGGGGAGAGGCGCTTTTGGGGCACGAAAATGAGGTGGAGGCAGAAGGCGACCATGAAAAATGAATGGAATTGGAGAAAAAGGTAAAACGGTGGAAAGCAGCACTTCGTCAAGTTGCAGATTTGACAGGCATGGTCTTCAATAATCAAGCTGATGGGTAAGTGCTATTAATTGTCATTCTGGTACTGGAAAGTAAAACGTGTTTGTTTATGTTATATGAGCTGTTTCTGCAAATTTTCTGCTTACTTTGTGTTTGATAGAATGCTTATGAGAGGAGATAGGCTTGCCGGGGAAAATTTTGGAAGTTCATTTGGCCACATATTATGCTTCTAATAAGGTTTTGGGCACTGAATTCTCAGTTGATTACGTTGTGGTTTTCACTCCAAAGGTTCTCCTATATATGTTGCACTTTCACTAGAGAGATATATGAGTGTGAGATCGACACCAGAGCACTACAGGATATTACTTTGGATCTACATTCCCTTTTCCAAAAAAATAGGCGAGGAAGTAAAATCTTAGCATCGAAACTGCATAATATTGAAAGCGACTTAGACAACCCATCCACAGTTTTAAATACAGTACTGGTACTGGGAATACGGGCTAATACGTACCATCTTTGCATTCTCCCTGTATGACAACTTCACTATTCCGTACCAGTCCATATACCGGCCAATATTGGCATTACCGGCTTGTACGCATACCGGACAAAACTAATGTACTGGCCAAGATATGTCACTTTGTATTTGGTTGTTCAAAATTGAAGAAACATCTGGTCAGCCGCTGTCATCGTTGCCAGAAAACCCCTTAATGTCATGTGTCGGCCGCTAACCATGAATCTTGACCACCTTTTGCCTCCTCACCATCATCTCCTGGAATCTGCCACCACCAATTTTCCGCAGCCTAACCATCACAACCCTATAGAATGTGGGATCCAGATGTTTTCTTAATGCATGGTTATTTCCCTCAATGCCAAATGTAAATACATGACATGCAATGTCGATATGTGATATGACGTGCATATGTACTAGGGAAATGGGAAACAAATTCGTGTTTGATTTGAGATTGGACAGGTACCCGACTAGGCCAAATAAACAAGAGAAACTTTGCAAAAATATACACAAGTTTACTGGCTGGTTCAGGAAAAAAGAAAAAAAAAACAGGTTCTTGAAATTGAGTGTACCAGCAATATACTTTTTGGCAGTGCCGGTCGGTACAGCAGAGCCTTGTATATGAAAAACGTTGTACTGGCAGGTTTTACTCTGCACAGGCCAGTTCACTTCCCGGTATCTGGATCAAATTCCCTGTAAAACTTCAAATTTCTTGCCAGAATTAACACAAACTCCCAGTGGCACAATCCGGAGAAGATCAACAAAATTTTGATGCTCAATTATGCATCAAAGGCTCTGATACCATATGGTGTATATAGATGACCCAACCTCAATGCCACAAAAAAGGCCGTTTCATTTTTCCATTTTTCTATTGCTCATTTCAGCATTATTTCTGTAATCACGGCTTCATTTCAGCGTTATTTCCGTAATCACGGCTTCAATACCAATTCGGGACATGGGGTGTTGATATTACTATTCATTCGCTGCAGACGGTTGAGGTGTACGCTCGCAACAATTTGCGGTAAGGAGTAGGGGAGGGCAGAAAATGTCAAAAATATATACAAGTATGGCCATTCGCGTGGCTGATGGACTGGAGGGTTCTTTATCTCACTGGCGTTGGTTGTAAATCCATCCAATGTAATACACAGAGAATTTGGCTGCTATATAAATTAGGACAGTAAAACTCGATGACTCATTCAACTAGATGGCATTAGATATTGGTTAAACAATGATATTTGAAAAATTCAATGCATATTCGTGTAAGAATATCTTCAGCAAATTTGAGTACCTGCTAGTTTTGCTATCTAGTTCCTTTCCCTATCTCAACTATGACTTCTTAATTTATTGATTTTTTGTCCACACAAACTCGTTGAACATATGAATCCGGATGCTTATTTCCATCTCTTTCGTGGTCTTGAGGCACGAGGCAAAGTTTATCAAGAAAATTGTCAAGGTAGTTGGGGACAAACTGAAGCGCACTGTGTTGAATGTTGCCCCTCACCTAATTGGCATAGATCTGCGTGCAAGAAACATTAATTCTTGGTTACGAGATGAATCAAAATGATGTTGGGATTGTAGCAATATGCGGGATAGGTGGCATAGGAAAGACGACCATTGCCAAGTACTTGTACGACTTAAACTTTGAAAGATTCAAAGGTAGCAGCTTCCTTGCAAGTGTCAGAGAAGTATCTGAACAACCCGATGGTTTGCTTCGTTTATGAAGTCAACTTTTTTCAGATATATTGAAGATGAAAAAGTATAATATTTATAACGTTGATCAAAGGATCGTTAGGATTAAAGAAGCTCTGTGCTGTAGAAAAGTTCTTGTTGTTCTGGATGATGTTGATCAGGTGGACCAATTATATGCAGTTCTTGGAATGCGAGATTACTTATATTCAGGAAGTAAATTCATCATAACGACTAGGCAGAAGCAGTTACTAAAGGCTTCTAACGGTTATGAGATGTATCAGGTTATTGGAATGGATGATAATGAGTCATTTGAACTCTTTAGTTGGTATGCCTTTGGACAAGACCATCCGATTGAAGGCCATATGGATTACTCAGAACGAGTGGTGCATTACTGCAATGGACTACCTTTAGCTCTTCAAGTTTTGGGTTCTTCTCTACGAGGGAAAAGCATAGATGTATGGGAAACTGCTTTAGAGAAATTGGAAGCAATTCTATTGGATGGTCAAATCCTAAAAAAGCTTAAAATAAGCTACGATTCTTTGCAAGATGACCATGACAAAAACTTATTTCTCAATATTGCTTGTTTGTTTGTCGGCAAGGACAAAGATCGGACGATTACAATACGAGATGGGTGTGGTTGTGTGCAGAACAAATTTCTCCTGGTTTCTTTACGAAAATTGGGATTCATAATCTAATTGATAGATGTCTCCTGAGAGTTAACCGATATGATAACAAACTCATGATGCATCAGTTAATTCAAGATATGGGAAGAGAAATCGTAAATCAGGAATCAGCTAGGGAACCTGGAAAGCGTAACAGACTGGCATGCCGCATTTAATGTACTTAGAGAGAGAACTGTAAGGATCATTTATCTTATGTCCACTTATTGGTTGGCGTATCCTTGAATTAATTTTCTCTCTTTTTTATTAGGGTACAAAGACAATTGAAGGCCTCATCCTCAACTTCCAGGAATCGAAGAAAAGTATTTCGGTTGAATCACCAAGAAGATACCATTGGGAAGATTTTGCTAACAAATCAACATTACTTGTAGAAGGCAATTTATCAGAGCGAAGTCATCTAGGATTTCTTTCTTGGCTTCCCATGAGTTCTGCATTGGTAAAAACATTTTCCACATCTGATAAAGTCACCATACAAACTTGTGCACTTTCAAGGATGCACAGGTTGAAACTACTCCTGCTCTACAATATACGACTTACAGGAGGATATGATGAGTTTCCAAAGAAGTTAAGACGGTTGTATTGGCATGGGATCCCGTCAAGAACAATACCCAGTGCTTTCCCTCTACAGAACCTGATTGCTCGTGACACGCGCTACAGCAGTTTGGAAACGGTTCGGAAAGGAACCAAGGTATACTGTGATTCCTTTCCTCTTTATTTTGTTAAGGATAAGTAGAAAAAAGACCCTAAAGCAGTTCCAGTCTTCATTCCTTCAATAATGTTGTGGCTTATCACAAAAAAATGGCAACATGGCCACCGAAGATTCAAGATGTAGAATTGAATGGTTAAATGCATTGGTTTGCCAATCTTTATTGATAGAAACTAATCACTTTTCTCTTTGTGATTACGGCTGCTCAGATTATTGAAAGTGCTTGATCTCAGTCATTCTCATGGCCTAGTTTCTGATATCTTGGACTTTTCTCTTGTACCGAATCTTGAGACAATAGGTCTAATACACTGCATAAACTTGATTGAAGTTCATGAATCAATAGGGGTTCTGCAGAGGCTCATTTTGCTGAATCTTAAAGGATGCCAAAACCTCATAAAGCTCCTGACGAGCATTCATCAGCTAAAATCACTTGAGAAACTCATTCTCTCTGGTTGCTCTAAGCTTCTTGACGAGTCACATGCACATCATCTGGACAGTTGGAAACCTACTTTAATGCAGGTGAAATCATGGGTAGCAACAAAACTGAGAAAGAATCCTGAGTCTTTTCGCTTTTCATTTGCTTCTTTACCTAGCTCTTTAGTTACCTTAAACCTTTCAAATTGCCATTTATCGGATGGTTCTTTTCCAAAGGATTTTGGTAGCCCGGGCTCATTGCAGGCTTTGCATTTAAGTGGAAATCCAATACATGGCTTACCAGGGAGCATCAAGGACCTTATTGGGCTCAAAGAACTTTACTTAGATTCATGCAGAATGACCAAATTGCTTCCAGAGCTTCCAACAAGATTAACGAGGCTGGCTGTTAAAAATTGCACGTCACTGCATACAATAAGAAATCTACCAAACTTGTTAACATCGCTGTTTTTTGACCGGTATGGGTGTGGAAAATTAGTTGAGGTTCAGCATATGTACAAATTCGGCCCTATAGCGAACTTGGATCCAGAAATGATGAGCCATTTGTGATTGACTGATTTGTACGCCAGGCGAAAACTTCAGTTGATATTGTACAGTAATATGACATTCGTAGTTGAGAAGCGTCCACTCCAGGTATGCATTTCTTCCTTCATTTTGTGCTCGTGCGTCATACATGTGATTAGTAAGTTCATATATGTCTCACTTAAAAAAACGTGCATGGTGTGTCTGGAATAGTGGAATGAGATATCCACGTCTTCAGGAGTTGCAAGGGTTAACTCGACATATTTGTTTTCAACTATTAGTGGCTAATCACTTGTCTAGCTAACTTGCAACTTTGGTGGTCCTTGAACCTAAAACGATGGTGGTTTTTTTTTTCCAAATCACATCAGTTTACACAATGGCTTCTTTGTAGTTTCTCCCAACTATGCTAAAGCTTTTTGCTACCTCATTCTTGTCATATCCAGGTATGCCACGTATGAGACACACATTGCATCTAATTTTCCATCCCTTTGAAGCCACCGGGACTCTTGGTATAGTTTACCTGCTAAACTAGCTGGCACAATGGCACTCATTACATTGACTTTGCATGATGTAGGGACTATATGAATTTGGCATAGTGAGCACTTTCTTACCTAGGAGAGAGATTCTGACTTGCTATAGCGTGAAGACCAAGGAGCCGAGATTTCTTTTACATTGCCTTCTACTCCAAATCTGAAGATCCCAAACTTCAACGTGTGTCTTGTCTTTGAATATCTGTGTGTACCCGTGCAACATAAAATCTCAGAATACATTAAAGTCACCAACAAGACTGATGGCCGGAGATGGACCTATAGCCCGACCTTCATATGCTTTCCAGAGAATGTCAAAGATATGATGTGGTTATGCCATTGGACTATCGCGAATCAAATAATGAAAAGTGGGGATGAAGTGAGAGTCTCAGTGGGTATGTGGACAGTCGGGATTCGCAATCATGTTGTGTATGAGCAAGAAGAGAATAGTACCCAAAACAGCATCACCAATCAGACAGTAATTGATGGCGGGGATTTGCCAGCCTATCAGGTTAGGACCACGGGCTCCTACTTCCTATGTCACTACGATTTCCTTGGCCATCAAGGCTTGGCAAAGAAGAAGAGGAACCATTGGGGGAGTGTCTTATTTGAAGACTCTATAGTCTATGGTAATTTTCCAGAAGTTGTTCCTTCTACAATAACACATAAAGTGGGAACTAGAATTAACTTTTTTTACCTAATTATGTAGTTGTGATTTGCAATCAATAGCTATTATAATTATCATTACGTCCTTGAGTAGATACTCTTGAAGTACACTGATTGATCGACACTAGCTCAATTCTGCTGCTACACTGATTGAAGACTATAGTCTATGGTATTTTATTTTGATTCTGCACCTAATTAGCTAAGAATCCCTTTCTACGATCAGATTTATAAATGAATTGTCGCCAAGAGTTGCTGGAATGCAGTGCCAATAAACTTAGTTTTTTCTTTTATAACCGAAGCAATTCTAGAACATTTCTGAAGAATCTTTGCCCTTGTGACTCACAAAAGACCAGTAGTTGATAGCTCTTGTTGCAGTACATGGAGAGCAACAACTGACTACTGTCTTCTCCACTCAGATAAGGGGTTCAGGCGTGAACTATAAAAGACAATTGCTTTCATTTCTTTTTGGAGAACAAAGAGTGTGTGATTACAAGATTTTACATGCCCTTTACACTTGCAAAAGAGAGAATGTGACACTAAACAACCATTTCAGCTTCTCTAACATCTATAGGAATCCCTACATCCAACCTCATCGTTGGCTTGTACTGCTCAGGCACCACAGCACCGCCCTGCACACAAATTTCCACCACAGCAGGCGCCTGGCCATAGAAATTCCTAAGCTCCCGCTTCAACACTGGTTCACCCAAATCAGGAACATGCCACACATATCTTGGTGGTATCAAGTCATCGAGCACCGCTGTCTGCCAACCATGCTGACCATTCCGCTGCTGGTGTTTGTGGGCCCCACAATTCTGTGCCTTGTGACCGGAAGGGCCCACGTGAACCTCTGGACAAAAGCCACAAACCCGCACTGGGTACATCTTCATCAACTTATTAGCTCCTACCCTCATTTTCTCCCATGCTTGAAGGGTTTCCTCAGCAAGGAGGGCTGTTACTTGTGCACCATACAGGGGCACTATTTCAGCATTGGGTATTTCCGCTAATAAGGGTATCTTTGGAAATTTTGGCTCAAGGTCTGGTAATTCACTTTCATCTGCATCAACGAATTCACTTTTTGCAATGCGAATGACTGGTTTTCTTCGTCTCTTTGTGGGGAATTCAGGTAAATCAACCCCAGCTTGGATGCATAGCTCAACAACCGCTGGAACTCGAGGGATTGAAAATCTCTCTGCATGAGGAATACGTACTCCCAGACGATCAAAGAGGTGGTAGGCTTCGACCTGCACCAATTTGTCTTCAACAACTGCATCTGCCCATTCATGATGGCCCTTGCGGACGGAAGCATTTTGGCCTCTACATGACTTGAAGGGATGCCCAATGGGTCCCACGTGGATTTCATTACACCACCTGCGAAAGTGTAGTGGTACATCGTCACTTGGACATCTTTACAAGCATGTCCCCTTCAGACATATTACAAATAAAAAACAGCAAAGATGTTAATGACAGACAGCTCCAGAAAAACTCTACTGTCTCCTCTTTTGAGACTTAAAGTGAACCTCTTTAGAAACTGAAAAATGCAACTTTACTTCAAAACTAGGACATGGCTTTTGGCAATATTCTAACTCTAGCGAGGAAATTGGTTTCCAGCTCGCACAGCTCCCATAATTAGGTTTTCCCCTTAGCCAAAGCGTTAATAGAATAACTAGACAGTTTTACCTGCAGGCAAGAACAGGCACCATTTTCAGTAGCTTCTTGAGGTTGTTAATTAATGTCACTCTTGCATTAAACACGCCGTAAGCAACAGGAATTAATCTTTTAACCACCAATCCATTCTTTGGTGGAGGAACTCTTCATGTTCTTCAGCCTCTCCCTAGCGGCTCGTCTTAACTCCACAATAGGTATTGGGAAGGGCTTGTTCTCTTTCTTCGAATAGTACCGAGGAAAATCAGCATTTTGAGGATCATTGCATCTAACACCCAAGGAGGAAGGCGGCCGACATGGATATTGTAATGCAATTCTCAACTTTGGTTCAAGTCTGTATGTACTGCCAGCATACTGCAAAAGTATACAAAGTTACTGAAATACCATCATTCACAAAATTAGAACAAAAACAAAACAATAGAAAACACCATGTCCAACTCATAGAGAGGAATAAGAAAAAGAATTTAAGAGTGCAGTTATTTTAAGGATTAAGGAGGATTTACATGTCAAAGTACATTTGCTGGTATGACAAAAAAAATTACAATAAGGTAGTGAATATGCAACATGAAATAGGAGGACCGGAATAAATGTTGTAGCGTGAAATTAAATGTCTGACATGAAGATTCATGAATGGCCTACCAATTAAGTACGACAAATTACTATAAGCTCTGGCATTCTTCACAAGTTCATCGGTTCAATGGCAAGGTCCAAAAAAAAAAGAACTAATAAGAGAAGAAATAATAGCATAATTGAGTTCAAGGAGGGGGTAATTTTCTGAACATAAAAAAAATTGGCTACACCGAAACTCGCCCTACAGCATTATTATCCTCAAAAACACAGTAAAATTGCAGACCATTGCTCAAGCTAAAACAGCATTCTCCAACCAGGAAGTTGCGTTTTGTTGCTCAAGCTAAACCTGCAGTCTTACAACCAATCGTGACCACAGGATAGAAGCCTCTTAATGCTTCTCTAATATGTTCACTCCATGAGATACACAACCCTCCAGTGCAAGGCAAACTAAAGTGTTCTCTTCACACACAGCCTCTTGTCACCAAACAACCACAAACACTTCCAAAGAAGAACCTGATATCGCCTCAGTGAGCAGAGAACTAAAACAACCTGCCCCCATAGGACGCTAACCTTCTTTACCTCCACAAGGTCATTTAGAACCCATCTCCGCGACCACCCATAAGAAAGTCCCTCCGAAGCTAAGCTAGCCCTTTCCTTTCCAAAGCAGGGTAGGCAAAGGGACATAAGAAAGTTAAGCACGCTGGATAAAGTACTCTTAACTAAATTTAACTTTCCCTCACTATGCTTCTAATTCAGTTCGGAAACAGTCGCATAGCCCAATTTTTAATTAACAAATACAACAGTGTTGAGGAAAACCAGTGGTCAGACATTCATTGCTGTTACATATTCCGATCTGCTATATCAGCTTGTGTTACCCACCGGAAGTGTAAAAGTTATGCCTAGAGATCAAAGTATTCGGAGTCGAACGTTCTGAAATGAAATAGAGTTCGAAGCAATACGAGACTGACTGAAGAGGTAAAGAAACCAGAAACTTAAAACTGAATTGGTCCACATTAAGAGGCCCACATTAAGAGGCCCAAATCAAAACCAAAAAAAAAAGGTTGCAGCTGTTGTAGAAACAGGAAGGAAGGTCATATTAAGATGCCCACATTCAAAAAATCAATACTCACCCAATCACTTCTGTAATAGAATCAAAACAAGAAAATGAGGCAAAAAATGTGATGCCTAAATAGACAACAATAAAGAGCCAAGACATAAACATTACATATGACTACATAGTAGTCTTCAATTTCTTCTTTCCGAAGACCCTTTAATCAGCTTCCCTCCCTATCTTAACCCTAGAGGTGTTCGAGAAAAGCCCAAACGAGATAGGAAATTGCTTAGTTTGGACACACCGGCTTCAATAATTTTGCTACAAAATGCTATTTATTCACGACTATTTCGCTCAATTTGCAATAAAATGTCAAGAATTACAATAACGTGCTGTTTTAACGGAAGTTTTTGGTTATTTTTATATTCTACGACTTTTTTTAGATAACGCGAGCCTTGCCTTCCGACTAGACTGTAAAAGCCCTTTACACCTGTTAAACGAACTAAGCAGAGAAGAAAAAACAGGGCATTAAAATGCTAACTGTTTATGACTTATGAGATTGATCGACTGACAGGTTGCATATGTTAGGCATCTTTGCATGCATCTTAGATGTCTTGTAACAAAAACTGAGCCAATGTCCAATAGATAAGCTGTAGTGCATTTTACATAAGATTTTTGAGTTAATGGAGCTTGTAAACGCAAAGGGTACCTGGAACCTAGGTGCAAAGGGCAGAGGGCAGTCCCGCACTAAATCAAAGAAACTAATCCATCAACACCAACAGATCCAGCTGTACCTCCATAAATATAACCGTTCCCACTCATCATTTAAAATACATAGCCTAGAAAGAAATAAATGGAGGAAAAGAGAAAGCATCCAAGATTTAACACGTGTTCAAAGGGTAAAACGAGAAAGGCACCCAAGATAGAAGTTATAAATCCTAAGAATGCTAGACAAACAGATTGTTCTTCTCTTCTTCCTCTTCCTTTCCCCCTATTCTTCTCCTTATTCTTCTTCGAAATGACTGCCAATAGAGAGAAACTGGTGTGGGCGCGAAGCAGCAAAGGCCGAAAAGATTGCTGCAGGCCCTAGGCACAAAAGCAAGTGCTTTTGTCCTGATGATTACATCTTCTGCGGTCACTGTTTTGTGCATCTTTTGGTCCACAAATTTCTAAAGGTCATAAAAGACAATGGTATTATAAGTTAAGTGTGCCTAAGACTAGGAACCCCTCCCTTACCTGTTCTACCCAATTTCCCGTCTACATTAATGGCACTTTGCGACTTTTTAGCATTGAGGATAAGATCTTGCCATCTCGTTTATAACTTAGATGGATGAAATTAGTTTCTCGTTGGCTTTCCTTTCTGTACATCTCTGCCTCCACGACTACCACCAGCAAAGTTCTCAGCACTACTCACCAAGCCACAGAAGCACAATCCTGCCCTATCTTTTTCAAATCTCTTTCTCAATACCTATGTCGTTTATCTTCACACGTAAATAATATGGATCACAAACACCATCATCACAGGAGACTTTGAAAATTTTCAATAATCTTATGGTACTTGTTTCAATAACGCTGGTGATTTGGTCTCATATCGAACAGAGGCGAGGTGGAAGGTTCCAATAGTGTTTCTTAATATGTTCAATGAACGAGAATTTGGCAAAAGAAAATTTTAATGGCTTAACTTGATTGCTTCACTTGGAGTTGGAGAGTCGGCAATCAACTGGCGGCTGTAAGAGTTTCAAATGTCGAGGGGGTAATTGTCAATCCTTTTAATTACCGAGTAACCATAGTTAGACACTTTTAAGACCTTTTATGAGCCGGCACCATCTCGACCTATAAAGTTCACACGTGTCAGTGATCTCACACCGTATTAGGGGAAGTTGGGTGGAAAATGTAATGGAGAAGAGCCTAGTAGATGTGCCCAGCCTGAAGAAAGCACGCCTCAAAAGGGCTTTGCACCTTGCGCTAACTGCAAAAGTCACGTGCTTTCTCGAAAGGGCATCGCCTAGCCCTAGGCAAGGCGCTGCATGTGGGATCCAATGGGCTTTCTGCCTAGGCATGCTTTTAACAACTAAAGAAAGCAAGATTTCGATTTTAACTCCTACTACCCCAAGAAACACCTTTTAGGCCACGAGTACAGGCAGAACCGATCAATGGAATTATCAATTTAAATCACATTATGAAACGGTCCTTGAACTATATGTATTTTTGCAGGTCAATCTGCGTAATTGCACTTTCAGTTGCAAATCAGTCCGAAAGCTAACTTCTGTTCAAAATTCACTGTTCAAGTAGTCATGTGCAAGACCTTAAACTAAGGGCATAATTGCCAATTCAGATTACGTGGCAAAGAAATTGGTATCCAAATTCTAATTGGGTCAAGTCAGCGTTTTATACAGATAAGTGCACTTCAATATGTGGATTGCTCTTTCGTGCAAATTCACGTCAACATCACCACCACCATGGCAATTACGGAAACCAAGCCCGCACGCCATGGCTCTGTCTCTCTACCAAACCTTAACCATTGGATGTTTATCCAACATATAGAGACTGTAACTAAGGGTATGGAAACTAAAACCCGATTGGTATATGGGAGGCTTGGTCCTGGAAAAAAATGGGTTTTTCACTCCCCAATGGCGTTCAATAACAATTTATATGTATTCTGGGAGATCATTTCGTGATTAGTGTGTGTTTTAGATCTATGATGAAATTAAGTATTGGTTGGGTGTGTCATGCATGCAGCGAGGGCAAGTTCAGGTGGTGGAATTGGGTTGGGACTACAGTGAGGGGTGGGGGGAAACATGGTAGGGTGGTAAAATAGCGAATGAGTGTGACATTGTGGTAACGAGGAGGCAAGGCCGCGAGGGTGATGGTGGTGGCAGAGAGAAACAGAAAAAAGTGGTGGATCTTGTAAAGAAAATCATTGTAGCACAGAGAATCAGGGAAAAAGAAAGAGACAGAGAAAGGTATTGGTGGTTGGTTGTCGGTGTCTAACTGTAATAGTGAGAAGGAGAAAGGGAAACTAGCATCTGACATCAGAGTATGTTCATTTATTTCTTCTTTTTTTAGGTTAGTTGACACAAGAACAAATTTACCCTTTATTTTGGGCAACGAAGTGGCATGCGTTTATTTACCCTTTATTGTGGCCAACGACGTGGCATGTGTCTTGCACATGACCACTTAACCGTGGTTTTTGAACAGAAGTTAGCTTTTGGACTGATTTCTAACTGAAACTGCAGTTACAGGGGCTTATGAGTCGAGGCGGATATTAAGCGGACTGGCAGCAAAAACTTGTATAATTCAGGGGACAGTTTTGTCATTATCTCTTACCAAACCACAACTAAGAAATTGCTGGGGTTGTTACTTGCTAGTGAAGGATTCACACTCATTTAGTTGACGCACATTTTACTCCAGATAAGATAACCAACATCCGGTCTTAATTTTGCAATCATCAGCAAGCCACTTAGTGCTTGTGAGGCAAGGCAACTAGGTGCAGCTTTAAAAATGGCATACCTTCAAAGTGTCAAGCAGAGCAAGGCCCAGACGTGGTCTGCATGTCAATATTTCCATCTTATTCGGTAGATTCCATCCTCTACTATTCAACAGAAGTGTAGCGCCAAACTGGGAATAGCTACAGCCACAGTGCATTCCTGAAATCAGAAGCATAGACAGATTGAAATTTTGTGACTTTCACACAAATAGCTCACAGTAAACATGCCAAACTGGAAGTTAACCAAAGTTGCATAAGGGGAAATAAAGATGAAGACCTGCAAAAAGCGTACATGCAAATTTGCAAAGGATGAAAGGCGCAACTGAAGTTGGGGACCTACGCATTGAAACATTTATAGAGTATATCTACATGTATAGAGCTATATGTATGAGTAACAATGGCATAGGGGCTGATGATTTTTAAGTTTCAAATGCTTAATATTTCATCTATAACAGTTCGTTTTAAGTGACATTATGCAAGAGCATTATGGTTTCAACTAACAAACATGCAGCAGTGCTCCTTTTTTTACAGATCTGCCAACAATAACACACCTGCCAAAGAAGCAAGAAAACCTAACCAATCAAACAAAAATCTACTTGGATGAACGGGGAAGAGACACTCAACTGCCACGTTTTTTCTTTTCCAAAGTACCGCAAATTTTACTTACTATGTTGTGAAAACATTAGGCAAAATTTCTTACACATGTTGTATGGAAATCTCAATGGCTCCGAAGTGGAGTTTTTCAGTAACTATGTATTTTCCTACAAGTAAAATACGACTTACTAGCTCTAAGATCATAAACAAGTGAATTGCGTCCCGAATGGTGTTTCAGGATCCCCTTCCCTTTAGGAATACAAAGGATAATGATGTCGTCAGAGTTTCAAGCCTTGTGGGAATCAGAATACTTAGTAGTATCAAATGATAAGACTTTGCATCTAGCAACTGACCTAATTTTTACCAATCCTCTTCCTCATCATCATCATCATTATCCAAGCTTTTGTCTCAAGCTGTTCAGCTACATGAATCCTTTTCTTCCATTCCACAGGCATCAAAGGACACGTTCTCTGATAAAATCCAGGCATTAAAGTCTTGTTCACTATTCCTCCCCAAGTTATCCTCATTTGACCCCTACGCCGTCTTACACCGTCGACATGGCATAAACCACTTCTTACTGGGCATATAAAGGCCTACGTTGGATATGACCAAACCATCTCCACTGATGCTCCCACGTCTTTTCCTCGTTTGGCGCCACCCTATATTTGTTGCAGATATCCTCACTTTTTATTCTATCACTCCTTTTGTGGTGGCACATCCACCTAAGCATTTCCTTTTCAGCTACGCTCACTGTATGTGGATCGTGTTTATTAGTTGCCCAACAGTCTAAAACGATAGAGCATTGTTGGTCTCGCTGTCATCCTATACAAGATTTCCTTCAACTTAGAGAGGAATATTACAATCACTGAACACCACAGAAACAGACCTCCACTTTATCCGACGCACTCTTATCTTAAGAGGCAACATCCTCGTCAAGCTGTCCCTCCATTTGCATTAGTATTCCAAGACATATAAAGTTATATTTCTTAGGTGCTGTTTGACCATCCCATTTTACTTTCTCCCCAGGCCTCTTCGTAGTGTTACTAAAATTGCATTTCAGGGACTTCAGCTTTGTCCTGCTTAACCTTAAGTCTGGATTTTAAAGTACTCCTGCGTAACTCTAACTCGAAGTCTAGCCATATCCGGTCTCGTGAATTAAAACTATACCATCCGCATATAATGAACACCATGGGACCATCCTTATCCCAAATATTCTAAAGGAAGCTCATCTATAACCAAAGTGAAGACATATAGGCTTAAAGCTAACGCTTGGTGAAATCCAATCGTACTTGCAAACTCCTAGTCATTCCATTGATTATTCTCACACTAGTACTTGCTCCATCACACATATCCTTTAAATCACCTTAATAGGCACTCCTTTCCTCTATAGATCCCACCACATAATTTGCATTGGAACTTTAAAAATAGTTCCCTATAATGTATCGCCCCTGCATGATAGCAAATTGATTCTCATATACTCTAGTCCCTTCTAATTATACCCTCTCCAAAAGCTTGTGAGCTTGATCGCCTCTCTAGCTGTTGCAACTTTAGATATCTCATGTATTCTTATATATAGGTGTTAAAGTACTTTCTTCCACTCCGAATGCATTTTCAGACAACACGAGATTTGATAGACAACAGTCATCAAATCTATGCCCATATCAAGTAAGCTTCCCCAAACCTCAGTATTGGATACCGTTTTGTCCTATAGCCTTTTTCTGAACCTTTTCAAAGATTCCTGCACTTTTCACTTCAGATGTTTCAATTCTACGGGCCAAACCAATGATTGGTATCACCAAACAAGTTATGTAGTTCGTATTGATTATCATCATTTTCTTCGTTAACTAGCCTATCCAAGTATCCTAACAATATTTCTCTGCCTCATCTTCTTTCACTAATTACCCGGATTCTCGTCCTTCATACACTTTAAATGGTTCAAGTTTATGCTTCTCCTTTCTCTTACCTTATCTAGCTTGTCGATCTTTTTATCACCCTCTTTAGAATGGACTGATTGTACACGAGCTCTAATGGACTGACTTTTGACATATTAGTCAGGTACGAAGCGAGAATACCCTATAATCCCTGCAACATGCATACAAAAGTACATGCGTAGACACACACACTCTTACTCCCTCCATGTCACTAGATTTTCTCCTTTTACAATTTTCAAATTCCTAAGATTGAAGATACTTATAAAAATTGAACTCAGTTCAAACAAGAATCATAGGTAAATAAGTATTGTTTTGCATGTCAAGATACGGTAAACAACGACTGAAGTCAATGTTTACATGTTAAACAGAGGGGTACATGACAA
The DNA here is from genome assembly GCA_033065855.1 of Escallonia rubra. Lineage (NCBI taxonomy): Eukaryota > Viridiplantae > Streptophyta > Magnoliopsida > Escalloniales > Escalloniaceae > Escallonia > Escallonia rubra. The sequence continues at coordinate 207,046 of JAVXUO010001598.1, read as the reverse complement.
CAATCATAATTAGTACAAACATTATCAACCATGATAATACTTAATCGTCAATGGTAGTCACACGGGACAAACAACGATTTTGGGTTTCAAAATGAACATATTCTGATACCTAAGGCTTCCATTAATAATTACTCGATCTTCTTAAATTAGCAAAATACATCCCAAAACGGAAACAAACTAACTAAAAGCTTTCCCTTCTGTGCAAAATTCATATCTCCAAATCTCCAAAAAATCTATCCAAAGTGATGGCCAATTTTGCCTAAGATTGAGAAATACATAATTCCTTCTAGCATGCCTTATTACACTTTGGTTTCAAACCTCCTGATATGTTACCCACAACTACTACACTAGAATGGTTTGCACCCAAAATTACCACAGTACCTATACTGAAAAATGACATCGAACATAAACCACAACCATATCCTCCCGAAAATTTTGGCATGCAAAGTTTTTTTATCAGATAGCATGACACTAACCCACCCATTGTTATTAAAGGCACAGGCGCACCTAAGGCACAAAAGATACCTGGTGCCTGGGCACACCTTTCCGAAGAGAGGCGCAAAATAATAATAGGTAGATATTATTGCATTAAACCAATAAAATCACCTAAAAAATTTCTTGAATACGGAAATTTAACAAACTTCAAACACTGCAAAAAAGTGTTGGAAAACTTCAAACGGTAAAAAGAAGCGTGAAATCCAACAAGAAATAGTAAGTACTTTGAACATGACACCGTCATCTTCATAAATAGCAATAGCCAAGGCAGCAATGCTTTCTGCAAAGGAAATCATAGGCTCTATGTCCGACAGTGTCCTCCTTAACGTCTTCTTCTTTGTCTGTGGTCTACTCAGTACATACTTGGTTTCAATTTGCTTCATCTTGGTTTCAAGTTTCAACAAACTTCAGGTATTAGCTCGTGGCATACATACTTCAAACTAAATAAATGTACCCAGAGCGCGTGTGCGCGTCTTTTTACAGAATAAGTATGCAAAATTCGCCCTCAATAACACGTAGAAGTCAGATACTACGAACCAATTCCACAATAGTGATACAACAATCATAGTGATTACACAATTAGAGAGACAGAGAGAGACGAACCTGGTGGTGGTCGGCGGCAAGAGTAGCAGCCGGTAGCACTGAGACCAGGAGCCGGCCCCAACGGTGAGAGCAGCAGCCGGTGGAAACTGGAGCAGCAGACGGCGGCGACGAGAGTAGCGGCCGGCGGCGAGGTGAACAGCCGTGGGCGGCGAGGCACAGTGCACACCAGCAACGATGATAACGATCCAAGGTCTTGCTTCTCTCGCTTTTATTTGTGCTTCCTCCATCTAACTTTTTTAACGTGCTGAGCTTTAAGCCTTGTTTGATTACATAATTTTTTTTTTTTTTGTGGAGAATTATGAGAAATATATGCCAATAATCTCTTTACCTTTATGTGTTTAACCATATTTCTACACATTTACATGACCAAAATACCTTCAAAGATACTCCATATTACTAATTTTCTGGGCCTTTCTTCAGAACCGATGCAAACACACGTTTGCTCATTACAACTTCTCGAATCGTCACAATAGTAGGAAAACAGAGATAACTGCAGATTTTTGGCAGCGCAAGAGCTTGACGAAGTTTACTCGGCAGCGCAAGAACTTGAAGAAGTTTACTCTCCTCACAACAACTTGCAGATGAACTTCAGCCGAATAACAACGCGTCAAGAACCTGGCTCATATGCTACCAAGAACACGCCTCCAATGATGAATTCACGATCAACCTTCCGCCGGCCACCAAAACTGCATCTGAAATTTTGTACACACCAAAACCGCATCTGAAATCTTGTACAAAACTAACTTTGGCTTTTTGGAGAAGCGGAACTTCCTCTCCCATAATACTACCGGTATGCCGACTTTTGATTGAATTAGACCAACTACACCCACTCTCTTTTCATATGTTTTCCACGATTTTGCTCATCTTACTCATGAGTTCACTGCTTTCATACTTCCTTTGGCTTTAACATTTCATGCGAGATATTTAAACGTATGCACGAGTGCACACCGTTACTTTACACTCTTTGCTCACCACATGTTTGATGAATTGTTTCCGTTTTCCGCTTTTGCTTGTTGCTTTTCAAACCAAATAATCAACTGATACTCGAACAACTTTGTTTTTGAGCCAACACAACTATACAACAGTTTTACTCCTGAGGATAATGTCTATAATTGGGGTTCATGCATCAAAATCAACAACACAATACGCTATTAACAGCCATCTTAGATATGTCAGTGCAGGACCTTGTTGCTTGGGGTATTACCCCAATTACTGCCTTTTCTTCTCAGCCCGTCAGCTAATCAATTTAGATACAAGCAACCCTTTCTAATCTATGAATAAACTATTGAAGATGATGGATTTGAACCTGCGTAATGTAGTTCCCCGTCAGATGAATCTTTTTAAATTCCAGGAAGGTGCTTCCTTGTTCATTCGCATTACCTTGAGTCAGACAACTTATGCACGGATTGATGGCAATCTGAAGAACTCCGCATGACTAGAGAAATTGTACCTGAATTTGTGTGTAGCACTATTGCTTTCCAATGCTTGGCCCCTTTAACTTTAATCGTCCATGGCCATTGTAGGCCTGTGCGTACATCTCTCTCTCTCTCTCTCTCTCTCTCTCTCACATATTGATGTTCCTTCACAGTAAACTTCTCTTCTCCTCTTTCACGTCTTTTGCCTCAAAACCGAATTCATATGCACACCCACACGAACACACAACGCTGCCCTTACACATGCATGATCACTCACACACACTGGTTGTTCTTATGGATTTGATTTTTGTGGTTTGGTCTACAATTTCTGTACTATTTTTTGGGTTAGGATTGATGGCAAATTGAACCATAATCCATGGCCATTGTAGGCCTCAACGTATAAAACTCTCTCTCTCTCTCACACACACACACACACATACTGATGTTCCTTTACTGTAAACTTCTCTTCTCCTCTTTCACATCTCTTTCCGCAAAACCAAATTTATATGTACCAAGAAAACACGACACTGCCCCTAGACACATATGCTCACTCACACACTGGTTGTTCTTATGGATTTGATTTTGTGGTTTTGTTTATAAATTTTATACTATTTTTGGTGTTAGGGTTAATGGCAGTTTGAATAACTTCGCATGCAAGGACAAGTCGTACCTGAACCTGCGTGTAGCAGCACTTTCCAATGCTTGACCAACCTTAATCATCCATGGCCATTGTAGGCCTGCGGGTACATATCTATTAATCTCTCTCTCTCTCTCTCTCTCTCTCTCTCTCTCTCTCTCTCTCTCATTTACACTGATATTCCTTTACTGTAAACTTCTCTTCTCTTCTTTTACATCTTTCTCCTCAAAACCGAATTTATATGCACCCCCACAAGAAAACACAACACTGCCCCTAGACATGCATGCTCACTCACAAACTATGGGGGTTGTTCTTATGGATTTGATTTTGTGGTTTTGGTTACAATTTCCTTATTATTTTGCGTCTTGGGATTGGGGTCTCTTTAGTGATTTCTTATACGTTCTTTCTATCCTCTCAAACAAGCATTTGATAAAAATAGTCAATTACCAGATTTATTTATATTTGCTCTCTTTGGTTTGTTTATTGTATATATGGTTGGGTTGAAGGGAAAGATGGAATAGCAAATAGATTTGGCACCATTTTCATGGTTTTGGCAAGTTAATGCATGGCATCACCAAGAAATCGAGTTGAGCTTTTATCTTGGGCTTGAAAGAAAACCGCGAATAACCGACTTATCCAATATTTTGGTGCACCACTGTTTGTAAATTTGAAAACGTCAGCTTCGGTTCATAATGTTCAAGAATTTGAGGCCAACTATCTTCAAGGCACTAAATTACTTCTTAAAGCCTAGATGTTAGTTTTTTGTATTTCTTTGGCAACAAAATTCGTGAACGTATAATTATCTACCTTTTCTTTCCCATCATATGTAGTGTATCTCGAATCTAGAAACAATTATGTAATTTTGGAGTCAAGTTATATCTTATAGAGATGGAAATCCATCATGTAGTGGTATGAAAATTTGACGTTAGTTAAGTATTTTCGTATATTTTGTGACTATATACAAAAACTTTTGTCATCATATATGGATTATAGTAGCTCGTTAGGGATCAATTACTGCCACGGTTGTTGTTCAAGGCTTTTGGGGTATTAGCTCTGTCATGCATTTGTTTAAAATTTCATTTAACTGCAGTTTATTCTTGAAGTTAAAGCTTGACATAGTTCTATTTTACAATTGTATTTATGTTTTTTTATGTTTTTTCCAAATCTTGATTGTTGGTTTTTGAAGAGTTGCTTAAGTTAATCCCGAGGATTGGACCAAGGTGGACGACAAAGCCCTCTTTCCTTCATTCATTGCAAGAGTTGTGAACTTTTGTTGAAATTAATTTAAGATGTCTATGAAAAGGTCATGCATGGCCCTTATTATCTTCCCCTTCTTTTATTTTATAGATAATTTACATACACGACACGCCTATGAATGGGTTGGGTTGGTGGCCTAAAAGAAGATAGCTCTATTGTCTTTATTTCCCTTTGCCTTTTGAAATTGGCCTACAAGAAGACAGCTCTACATGACTGTTCATGGGAAAAGATTAATGTACATATTGTTTGACTTTTATGAAATTGCTCTTGCTACAAGTTGGAGGATGCCTATAACTTCATTGTAGTCCATATAAAGGGTCCTTTGGCATGAAACAAGTGACTTCTATGTGAGAATAAGGAAGTGTGTTCCGCATGTCATGCTATCTTGACAAACTCCAGTTTTCTTGAAGTGTTAAAGTGGGAATCTAATGCATGAATCTTTTTTGTTTTTTACAGGTTTTTGTACAGATAATAGGTTCCCACCTTGCCAAACCAGTAGCAAATTAGCAAGTGACTTCTATGTGAGAATAAGGAAGTGTGTTCCGCATGTCATGCTATCTTGACAAACTTCAGTTCTCTTGAAGTGTTAAAGTGAAACTCTAATGCATGAATCCATGGGCGGATCCAGAAAGTCTGATCGGGGGTGCCAAATAATCATAAAAATTTTTGTGGCTAACATAAAAGAATTCAAAAGGTTCAAGTTCATATAAAATATGAATAATCAAAAACACATTATAAAAGCGTCACTATAAAGTACGTTAAATACAAAATAGATTGCTCAATTTGACTACTAATAATATATCTTTGCTATGCATAGTGATTTATTTAACTTGTTAATGTTGGTCAATAATAAATTACCACTTTTGCATAAAAAAAACTTAACTCTTACTCTATAGATATATTACTAATGTGATTATCAATTGTATGACTACTTTAATCATGTATAAGTTAACAAATTATAAGAATTTAAAGTAATAGAAATAATTAACTCTAATCTATTCTTGTCCTTTTGTAATGTGGAGATTTAGAATATAGAATAGTGCAAGAAAATGACAATGAAAAAGACAAAGATAAGGTACAAAGAGTAAAAAACACGACAAAATAAAATTTTAATAAATTAATGCTATAATATGTGACATTTTCAGAAATATTTTATATATATTTATTCATTGTCCCAAAAACTAAAAGAGGAGTTCAAAAAATCTTAAGGGGTGCCATGCCCCCCCCCCCCCCCCGGTCATGGGGGAGGTCCGCCCCTGCATGAATCCGTTTTTTTTTTTTTACAAGTTTTTGTATAGATAATAGGTTCCCACCTTGCCAAACGAGTTGCAGATTATCTTATGAAAAACTGGAAGTTGTAAAACCAAGAGAAAAATATTGACCTGGTCATTGCCAAGATAATAGAGCCTTCTTTCTTTTGTACATTCATTAGTGTCCCATCGTACTTTATGATCTTATTAATCTTAAGACACATAACAACAAAGAATTATGTTGTTGCTGGTGCTGAATTTCAGTAGTTCTATAGGAAATGTTCAAGAATGATGGATACTATGATAAAAAGAAATGCTTGCTTACATTAGCCAACTCACAACTTGTGAGGTCCCATAAAGATAGGGGTTTTAATTTTATGATGGGGGTCTGGTTGGTTTGGCATGAGTGCCATACGAACTCAATTTGGTTTTATCTTAGATCCCAAATAAAAGAAAACGTAGATTTAGGTATTTTCATGTTAATTTTACTGTTATTGCGGCAATTTTTATTCTTACAATCGGACATGATTAACACTCTAATGTAACTTTTACAATAGGTGTACTTGAGAACTCAGAGATCAAATGGAAAATTTTGTGCCGACTTTTATTGATTTAGAGATATGTTTTGAACACCAAGTAATGAGCCTTAAGTCTTACTAATTTAGTTTTGGTAGAACCATGAAAGTTCATCATTGGTGTGAATTAGATAACAGATTAGGATGGAAGATTGTTTTACACCTCGAAAATATGAAGGGGAGCGATATATGAGTGAGTGAGTGAGTGAGTGAGGCAGGGCGGGCAGAATGACGGTTGTAATAGCTCTGTCTCTTCCTGCAGGGATATTAGTTATGAGCTTGGGAGTAGTCTTGTAAATGTGCTGTAGCAGCAGTATTGCAAGAAGTTTACAATTTCGTGTAAATAGTCTGGCAATTCTCTCCGATGAATATCATTTCCACATCCTTCATAGCTACGACTTCCACTATGGGCACAACTTGACCTACCACTATATGCCACAATCCAACTATATTCCTCCCCTTTTGTCGCCATTGATGCTGCTGCCACCCTACCAATCACCAACACTATCAGCAATGCATCACCATCTCATCATACCTGTACCATCGTCAACCCTTTTCAACTTGAAAGGACAGTTCAATGAGCATCACCTAGATCTGCTGGTTCTAACTTACTGTATATTTAGTCTCCTTCTTGAATAAGAGGCATGGATTTGTCTACATCTCTAGCACAATCACCAAGGCCAGTGCTTTATGTATAATGTATATGTAAGTATTTTTCATCTGTGGTGGTTGTGGATGATGTAATTACATAATGATGATGACATTGATAAGTTGCTAAATTTGTAGGGTATTGATTGGATTGATTTGTAACTAAACCTTTGGATAATGGATTTGAAGAGACGTAATCAAGGAGAAGCAATCAAACGATGAGAACGAGGGGCCATAAAGGTGTTGGTGGTGTAGGTCTTGGCGAGGCAAAAAAGGGTATGAGAGTGTGATGGTGGACTGGTGGGGGATAGTAGAATCGAGCATTTTATAGCAACTGATGTGGTTGACAGGCGGTTGTTGATAGAAGGTGAACAGTGTGGGGGTTATTATGATGGTAATGGCTCGTGTCGCTTTAGGGATGGTGGTGGCAGATTGGTGGTGCCATTATGGTTATAGAAGGTGAGAGGAAGATATTATGGCAAAGATAAGGAGAAGGGAAGGAACAAGAAAGATAAGAAAGACCATATTAGTGGGGTAGAATAAATTTGACTTGCATCACGTGCAATAAATTCATGAGATGACGATTTTGCCAGGTGTTTACAAGATGTAGTTTTAAGTAGCAATAGTATTGACCCAAGAAAACTTATGTTTGTAGAGCTCCATCCGCCAGTTCGACTTGCTTCGGTAGAAAATATAGTTTAAATTACCGATTTGCTACATTTTAAACATTAGCAAGCTTGGTTTCGTGTATACATGTTAGCGTACAGATTTGGAATTAGCTATACAAGTACTCAAAACTCATCTTTAAATCTGATTTCAACTCATCTGTTTTTTTTCTTCTTCATAAATCTGATGTCTCAACTCTGCCCAATAACTGGCAATAAGTTGCAATTATGGCTTTGATGTATCATTGAAAATTTGCAATTGTCCTTTTCATTCACCACAATTGACAATTTGATTGTGCTATTTAGGGATGCAACTTCAGTGGTTGGGGTTATTCAAGAAAAAATTGAATGAATTGGGTTGGGCTGGGTAGACCTAGGTTTGAATAAATATATTTTTTTAGCTTAAATAAAGTGGTGGTGGGTGGTTGACAGTGGTGGTGGCTACTGGCAGTAAGAGGTGGCGGGTGGTGGCAGCAGTGTCCGGATAGAGGAGATGGAGACTATCAGCAATGTTGACAACGGGTGTTGTTGGCAGTTGTCCCCAATGGTTGTTGGCTAAGACAAATGGCACTTGACGATGCGACGGTACATGATGGTGGCTGGTGGTGGTTTTTATTTGTGGAAGTTACTAACATTTAATAAATGAATTTTTATATAAATGGGTTTTAACAGCCCAACTCCACATAACCCACTGTTATCTTGAACCAACCTATCGTAACCCATTTTGTAACTGAGTAGGTTGAGTAAGTTAAAAGCTCACACTTTTCTTGGGTAGGGTAGGGTTGGTTTGGGTAAACCCCCAAAAATCCAACTCCACTTGCAGCTATAGTGCTATTAGGTCCACATTATCTGTCTCCTTTAGTCTTGGTCATGGTCAGACAATTTGCATATCTTTTTTGTTTTGGCAAAACAAGAGTAATTATTTGAATGCCGAGACTTTTTGCATCGTCAGTGTTCACATGTCATAGACATTGGAATGCAATGTTAATGAGACTACTATTACCCACACTCTTCGCAGCCTCACTGTGGAAAGGGAACTCACTTCCAGATCATTGGGCAAATCTAGAAACAAAGCGAAGTTGTGTGCACAATGTGATCGAGTGTGTGCTACTTGCTCACTGCATGAGGGTAATTTTTGAAAGACAAAGAGGTGTTGACATAGTTTGAGAAGCTGAAAAGAGGTGGCGGAAGTGATAATAAGTTTAGAATTCATGGGATCCGTAGTTTATGGACGAAAATTGCTCACAAAAAATTTTAAAAATATTTACGTGCAACGCACGTGTAAAACAACTAGTAAGATATTAAAAGAGGCCAAGATCCTAGCCTTTTGGGTTACAAAAAAAAACAAGCCTAACAAATCATGCAAAATGGATGACAACTTCATCTGATAGGTACAACCCTATCCGAAACAAACTGTAATATAAAACAGACAAATAAGTCTAAAACAACTAAACCTATAAACAGATAAGTTGTCAATTTTTATTTTTATTTTTATTTTTATTTTTTTTTAATTTTTCATATGGAGATCCAATTACCAACTAAATACAAATAAAAGACTACAAAGATAATTAGGAACTAAATACAAGATAGGTAAGAAAGAACATCCAATCAACTAACACCGGCAATCTGTCGAACCCCAGTCCAAACACCACACACGTGTCTCGTCATGCACCATTGCCTCGATCATCGTGCTTCCCCTCCAGCACCTTAAAATGCCACCTTTCTAACCATCTCATGACTGCCTAGTTCCAAAAGACACAAAGGCCAAACAATAACCGAAACCTTCATAACCATCATCTCCCTCGAAATTGACTCATGAACAGAGCACCCGTAAATATACTCGCTTTTGTCGCCCCTTGACCGGATGGATCTCTCTTCGTTGCCTCATGTCTTGGCTGATGCTATTGAACTCTTTCCCGAATTCCCACAGGAGCAGAACCCAACAGACTCACCGACAACCATCGACCAATCCGTCACCGCCCAACAGCTGTCAAACTAGCCTAGCACAAAGACCTACAAGCACATCATAAAAGCCTCTCCACCTGCAAGCACAACACCAAACTTTTCTAGATCTAGAAGGAAGGGGAAACAACTTGGTTTAGGGGGGGGAACTCTAGAAGTATAACCTAGATCTAGAGTCACTGACCTATCTTTAACCCAAGATAGACGGCGAACCCCGACTGCCGAATCAAGCTTCACTCAAAGTCACCCCAACCAATCCCAAGAAGCCAGAGCAACCAGGACCACACAACTTTCCTTTCATCCCTTACCCACCAATCTCCGGCATCGAAAAATAAGGAGAATCAAACCTAATCAAAACTATCCGGCGCGACGGCAACACCGTCTAGCTCACCAAACCCCCCAAGATCTCACATGAAGTCTCGACCTAAACATCAACTAAACTACCACGTCTCGCCCGTCGAAAAACCTGGCGGTGGCGACGAAGACGGGACAAGGAGGGAGAAAGTTTTGGGGAAGATGATTTTTCGGTACAGTCGCCTCTCTGAGGCTTAACTATCAATCACTTAAAAAAAATTTAAATTTTGAGTACTTTTTAATTAAGTGTATTTGATAATACAAGAGTCTGATGGGATTTTAGCTTAAATCTTAATTAGTTTTTCAAATTCAAATTTAATTTACTATAAGCAGAATTATTTTGTTGTTTAGTAGTTATAAATTAGCTTAAAGTTACAAAAAGTGATTGAATAAAAAGTGCGTAAATCAGTTCCATTATGACATAATAACCATAGAAGACATTTAATAAACAAATTTCTATATCCGTTTAAAAGGTAATATTAACATAACTTTCATTTATAAATAACCATAATAAATAAATATATTATTGAAAAGTTATTTTCACCCACCTATAAAAGTTGTTTATTACTTATTTAAATTAAAAGCAAGCACAATCTCACGTTGGTGCTTATGGTACAATAACTTTTATAAGGGTGTGTTTGATAACGCAATTAAGTACTTAAAACTTAAAATTTTCAATGGTTTTCAATTAAGTGCGTTTGATAACGCCAAACATTGTGTCACTTAAAAAATTAATTCCTAAAAAAAATAGACTAAAATTTTAAGTCAAGATGGACTTACTTAATGTTGATCACTTAATTCTAAATGAGATTACTAAAGTTATTTAACATATTTTTATATAAAAAATATGATAATTAACATATTTTTAATGGTTGTGGTCTACAACCATTATTTTCTTTTACTACCATTACCATAATTACCACGACCTAGCCACTATTACCACCACCACCAATAATATCACAAGGACACCGCCACCGCCACCTCCACCATACCTTCGCCGTTGTCATTACGTTCATTTCCGCCAAAATCACATAAAGATCCACCACACTACAACTACCGCCATAACCGCCATGTCATCACCTACCGCTATCATCACAATTATTAATATCACGTCTTCATGCACCATTATTGCCACCATTGACACCTTTTCGGCGCCGCCGTCGCCAACCCCCCCCCCCCCCCCCAACAAAAAAATTGTAAGTCATAATGGCTTACTTAATTCTTATTACTTAATCCCAAGTGAGATGGTTAAAATTTATTGAACATAATTTTATATTAAAATAATAATTACCACCGCTGTAATTAATTTGCTGACAACAATTCCTTCACTATACAACTATCACCACCCCAACCATTATTCACGTTTGTCACTGTCACCATAATTACCACTACCTAGCCATTACCACCACCACCATCACAAGGACACCACCACCTCCATCACACCATTGCTGCTACCAACACGTCTAAGTCCGCCAACATCATATATATATATATATATATATATATATATATATATATATATATATATATATATATATATGATCCATTGCTAGCGCTGGCAAATGCGATCTGGCCGTTCGCTACATTATGTAGCGAGCGCGATCTGGCTATCCGCTACATATGTAGTGTTCTGTAGTGGACGATGAAAAAAATGGCAGTCCACGCTCGTGATCTAACCGTCCACATCTCACGCGTAGACGGCCAAATCACGCTTGCTACAATTACCAACACTACGTCTTTATGCACCCCTACCACCACTATTAAGACCTTTCAGCCACGGCCGCGGCTGCCACCCCCGCCATTATTACTCCATCATTATTGCCACCACCACCAACACTGTTTTGACAAAAAAAAGATTATGAAGTACATAAAACCATAAATTTTGCTAAATGGATAATTTTTAACGGGAACAATTTTCAGACATTTACTTTTGGTTTATCAAACATGTTAAATTCACTTGTTTAAACTTTTCAGTTTTATAAATTTAGGAGCTTTATGTTTAGCATTTTTGTTTTGTGCTTTCATTTTTATGATTTTCGTATCCAGTTAGAAAATACACTCATGTTCCTTTTATTATTTTCACCAAAAAAAAACTTAACTACTTTTTTTTGACATTAGGTTAAGTTTGGGCATAAAAAGTTAAAAACGCATTTTGAGGTGTTTTCACTTTTTTTGTCACTATTTGAGTATTTTTTTCAAAACGAAAATAGAAAATGGTAAACATACACAAAAAAAAATATTTTTTATCATTATTGTAACAAAAAAAAGGGATAATTACAGCAATGTCCCTGAGATTAGGGTGAAATTACAGTCAAGGATAGTAAGTTTCGAAATTTGGCATACCGTGATAAAAAAAACTTTAAAAATGTATCAGCCGTATCCATCCGTCCCAAATTCGTTAAAGGAATGTACTTTTTGGCTGATGTCGTCCATGTGTATATTCTAAATGGCAATATTATTTTTATACCATATATATACATATACACTGTACTAGTATTGAGCACGTGCATTACACGTAAATATAATCGGGAGTAATTTTTGAATTGATATCATTAATTTTTTTGGAATTAAAATAATATAATATAATGATTTTCATATTTCTTTTTTGACTTGTTTTAGAATAAATGTATATATGATATTCGCAATTATAATCCATTCAATGTTTGAAAATCTTCTTTCTAAGTTTCTGGATTGAAAAAAATGTTTAATGATACTGCTGAAAAGAGAAGTAAACAGAGAAATTAAAAGAATGAATCTACGTCTTATATTTTTGTAATCAGTTAAATTGTTTTGTGGTATACATTTAAGAATTGTAATTTTCAAGAAAATGTGCGTAACTAAATAGATTTTCAGTTCAAATTGGCACCATATTTAAGCCTTATTTTTACCCATTTTTTATGCATATTTAAACCCTTTTTTTTGTTTTTATTTTTCTAACGGTCTTTTGTTTCTTAACTGATATTTCATGTATTTCAATTTTTTTGTTTTGCTTTTGTTTTTTAGTTTGTCAATTGATTAATTGTTTGCTAACCTAAAAATGTAATGAAAAATAATCACAGTTCTCACTACCCAATTCATGTTCAATATTTATTTCATTTCAACCAAATTAAAAAGGGAGTAATAAAGAGATTTCTTTGTTTTGATTTTCTTTCTCATCTGACTTTTCATTTCCCAATGTTTATAATTAGATTCAATATCCAAATTTCATATATTTTCAACCAAATTTAATAGGAAGTCATAAATGAAGGGTAAAAGTGTTATTGATATAATTAACAGGGGACATAATCGTCCAGAAAAGATTTACAGCATTCGTACTTTTATAGGTAGTATAGATATAGATATAGATATATATATATATATATATATATATATATAGTATAGATATAGATATAGATATAGATAAAGATTAAAAATCCCAATTTTTTCAAACCTAATTCTCTCTCTTTAAATTAAAGTTTTAACCCTAATTTCTAATTTTTAAGACTTTTTTCCCCCAAATTATAGACTTAAGTGCCCCCCCCCCCCCCCCCCCCCCCCCCCCTCCCCCCTCCCTCTTCAAATTTGTGCCTTTTTCCTTATTGAAACCCTAACTCTCTCTCTCCCCAACTTCCCCCATCCCGCCGCCACTGCCCCACCCCCGTCGTCACCCCCACCCTCTCTTTCCAAATATATTTGGAACCAAACAGGGGCAAGTTTCAGATGTAGAAGATGATAGTGCCCCAATTTTAGTAGCTTTGTACTAGGAGAAAAGAGTTAAGGTGTTTTAGGTGACAATTCTGGGATCAATATTGATCAAGAGGACAGAGCGATTTTGACAAAACTAGCTGGATTATGAACGTACTAAACATCTAAGCCCTTTGTTTGTTAGGACAGTGATGAATAGCCAACCAGTGGCTAGAGTGTTTGTCAATAATGGGGAAACAGTTAGCTTTCGCCAGCCAGAATGGCAAAGAAATCCTGAAAAAATAAAGGAGACTTGATCAAGTGTTAAACTTTTGGATAGAAGAAGCTGATGGACGTAAGGTTTCAGAACAGGTGCGGGCAAATGATAAACTATTTGTTACAAAATCTAATTGTGTTGAAGCACAATTCTACCAACAGGAAATGAGACCTTTGGAAGTTGTCTGCTGCGACGTGATTGGTTGTGATCATATCTGTAGCTGGTTAAAGAGTGTAGTTGATGAAGAACAATTGTACAAAGATAAATAGTAGAATGATCTAATTGGAATGGGTCTAAACCATCTAAACAATTCTACAAACCAACTGCTTTTTGCTCCTGATGAAGGAATGAGTTAAAAATTTGTTGAAAAACATTCTGACTTGGATATATTGGTTGCAACCAAAGATGTTTTCTTTGCGGGAAAGAACGAAAAATTAGGAATAAGTGAAGAAAAAAGGAAATTAGGCTAAACTGCTATAACTGCTACTCTTCCTAAGTTGTTAGTGCAGTAAAAAATAGAGTAAAAAAGTTATCAGCTGTCGATTGGGCCAAATGCGCAAGGGAATAGTCCACTTAAGTCAGTGAGAATTTGTTTAGAAGAGTTGAAATTAGCTCCACCAAAGTTTAATGACCTGAGAACAGAGGTTCAAGATCCTTTGCTAGAAGTAAACTTAGTCTTTGAGGCTGATTAATGACCTATTATTGTTAGTACTTGCCTTGATGACACAGTTCAAAGTCAAGTGATTGATTTGGTAGAAATATTTAAGGATTGGTAGTAAATTTTAAGGATTGTTTTGTTTGGAGTTATGACGATAGGTTAGGTTTAAACAGGAAATTGGTGGAACATAAATTTCCAACCAATGAGGGTTTTAAACCTTTTATGCTGACACCAAGGAAGATGTCAGTTGAGGTCACTTTGTTGGTTACTGAAAAAAAAAAAAAAAACAGAAAGGTTGCTGCAAGAAAATGTTTATCAGAACTAGCATGCATGTTGAATGGTTACATAATGTGCCTGTATCAATGACAACTGAAAAATTGAGAGTTTGGATAGACTTTAAGAATTTAAATACTGCTACTCTTAATTATGCTATAATGTCATTTACGGATGAAATACTGGTCATAAAAAGTTCTTATCGATAAATGATGTTGTACCCAAAACTGCATATAGATGCCCCGGATCAATTCGAATCTTCGAATACGTTATAATGCCTTTTTATTTAAAAATACTATAACAACATATCAAAGGCCAGTGAATTTGATTTTGCGTGGCATAATTAGAAAATTATAGAGGTATATATTGATAATGTAATGGTTAAATCAGATTATCAAGAAATGCACTCACATCATTTAGAATACGTTGCCTTTAAAATAATTCATTGAAGTGTGCTTTTGGAGTTTTCACTAAGACTTTTCAAGGATTTCTAGTGCACAAAAGGGGCATTGTAATCAACAAGGATACGATTAAGGCCATAGGCTAGTCTCATGCAACTTGTATGAGGCTAGCGACTAAAACGGCGTAGATTTACAAAAAAAAAAAAATTAGTTCTTCTTTTTCTGTTTTCTTCCTCCTCCCTAATAACTCTTTTTCTCTTTCTCCCCTACACATGTCAAATCTTTGTCGCAGCGTCGGTCAGCCTTTGTCGCTGGCGACCTTCCATTTCCACTGTCGATAACACACAACCATCAAGGCCACCCATTTTCCTCCACCAGTCTGCCATAATTAGTTTGAAACAAGAATCCCAATTCGAAGATCCCTAATTTAAGAAATTCAGTAAAGACTATCATCTATGAAAATTCAATTCAAAATTAAGAAATCAGCTTTTCAATTTTTAAAATCTAAGATTGTGACGGTGATTGGTTACTGCGATTTGTGACGGTGACCGGATTTTGACGGTGTGATGGTGGTGGTTGCCTGCATTAGAGATGGTGGGTCTGATGGTGGCTGCGGTGACTTATGATGATGGCCGAATTTTGACGAACAGTCGCAAAGCTCGTAAGGTAATGGACGTTGGAGACCGTTTGAGGTAGGAATGGCTGTTTACGGCGGCCGACGATGGAAGGCTGGTGGTCTACGGTGGTGGGCGATGGAAGATGGGTAGTCTACGGTGGTTGTGACGATGGAAGCTGTGTTGATCGTCTATGGGGTTGGTGGTGTACACTGTTGTGGCAGGAAGATGGGTGATTTATGGTAGGGATGGTAGGTGTGACGGCGGCAGTGGGTTGCTACGGCCAGCCTGCCTTCGACTGAGAGACGGGGAGGAGAGGAAAACAGGGGGAACGGGGAAGGGGGGGGGGGGGGGGGGTGAGAGAGAGAGAGAGATAAATAGATAGATTGCTTATGCTTATTTGACCAAAACTACGTCGTTTTAGTCGCTAGTCTCACGTAAGTTGCGTAAGGCTAGCCTTATATTCTCTTTTCTCATATATATATATGAGAAAGCCGAAGCTAAGAGAATGTTATCTAGTCATCGCTCACTTGGACACTTTCGTAGTTCGCTATATAGACTTTCCTATTTTAAAATTTTTAAAAATTTTTAAATTTATTTACCTTTTTAATAATGATTTGAATTCATTCACCGTCTCTCTGATATGAATTCATTCACCGTCTCTCTGATATGAATTCCTTCTCTCCATTTGGAATTCAACCAATTATATCGATTTTAAATTTCTCTCTTTTATGTCAACATACTCCACTCAAAAATTTTATTTATATCTTTACAATTCCATTAATTACTAGATTTTGACAGATGTAATGCGCTATATATCCCTTTTTAATCTTAAGTTTTTTTTCTTGTTTAGGAAAACACAATATTCTTCATCAGTTTTTCTCTTAAACTACCGTAATCTCCTTCCTTTTGTTGAATTGCAAGTTTTACATATAGTCTATGCTTCTATTTTTTTCAATCATTTATTATGTACATTTACTCTTTTTTTGGTGGTCTTAAGTAATACAACCTCAACACACAGGTTATTATTGTTAGTATTATCGATGCGATTGTTATTAGTTAGGAGAGACTATTTTTATTATTTTATATACTATTTTTCATCTTTATTTTTCACTAAAAATGAACAATTATTACCCAATTGTTCATTTCTAACGATAAAATTGGTAGGAGAACTTCCTTAAAAGTTAAAAATAAAATTTTGATTATCTTATTATCACTATCAATTTTGTAATTCTTATTAAGCATATAAATACAAGATATCTCAATAAGTAATTTGATAGTTGTTGTTCTCGTGTGTAACGCGCAGGATCAAAACTAGTAAGTAATAATTTTTTCATTTTTGTTAAAACTAAAAGAAGATTTCGAGTATCTCCGGGAATAGGAACACCAACATACTTTTCATGCAATAAAGGATTACTAGACTAAGCCTTCGGTTATGATGCCACCTAGGCAAGGGAAGGCATTAATATTATATATGTGTCTATCGTGGAGCAATGGCTTGGTAGTTTGCTTTCATAGCAGAATGTTCAAGGCTTTGAGTAGTAGTTTACTACGTTAGTTCGAGTTTAAATTCAGCAAAAGGTTGATATTTCCCTGTAGAATATTATATTTAACTTGTACTAGCCCAGAATCCCGTGCCAAGTATGGGACAGTTTATTAACAATAATTTATCTTAGTAGTCTTGAAATGCATACTAACATATTTTGCACAATTTTATAATTTTATGAGAAAGAGTTACTTTAATTTTGGTTTGAACTTTATTATAATAAAATAAATTAACATTTCTGGTCAAATATCAATAAGCAATATCCTTGTTCATATCTGCTAATTCTCACTGGGTAACTATATAGATGTATAAAAATTGAAAGCTTATTTAGTACACAAAAAAGAAAAAGTAAGTTTTATAGATAAAAATATGCGAAGAACATATTGAGATCAACTTGCTATTACGTAAGACATTTTTCTACTTATCTTTTAAAAATAAATTGTACCTTTGAATGGGTTGTCCATAACATTAGTTATACATTAGTTTAATTTTGATCGAGAAAATTTTGGTCCATATATTTGTTTATAGCATGTTATAAAAGTTAATCAACACAACTAATAAAGTAAGGATGTTGTGACATTTTAAGAAGAAGAGAAAATAGTAATCAGTGCATGAAATAATTATATAAAATTTTAAAAGTTTAACCAACATGACTATATACGATAGCTCACGTAGTAAGGAAATTGCTGAACAAAATTTAACCAACATTTCACAAAGTATACAATAAGCATGCTTACTAAGTAAGATTTATCTTCAGATATAATAAGAATTTCAATCCAAGTTTCAGTATACATTCATCACACAATAACTAATATCTTTTTAGATTTTATATGCAAATTCTATTCAAAATTATAAAAGTTAACATAATTAAAATAAAAAATGGTATATTGCTAATGCAGAATTTAGAATGCTTAATAGTTAATTATTCACAATAAAAATACCATAAAAAAATTAGTTCAAAACTTTTTCAACATAAAATTAGTTGAATTTAAGAAAAGCTTACATAATTAAGGTTTTAAAGTTACGCTATTTTTTTAATATAACTCATATAGAATCTGTATTTTATGGTATTTTTACATTTAACCAATGTGACTAAATAGGATACTGCAAGACTTTAGAGTAAAGGAAATTACTGACCAATATTTTTAATCAAAATAGTTATCGAGTTAGATTCATATTTGAATTTAGAGANAACTTAATTATGAATTTGAAATAGAACCTAATTTTTCTTATTAAATCTCTTAAGTAATTTTTTTTACAGGTTAATTTTTCATGTTAGAGAACTTTTTCGATATATAATATTCCAATAACGTCATAATATATTACTACAGATGTACAAAAATTAAAAACTTTATTATAATAAAATAAATTAACATTTCTGGTCAAATATCAATAAGCAATATCCTTGTGCATATCTGCTAATTCTCATTGGGTAACTCTATAGATGTACAAAAATTAAAAACTTATTTAGTACACAAAAAAGAAAAAGTAAATTTTATTGATAAAAATATACGGAGAACATATTGAGAGAACTGCCAAAGATCATTGGTTGATTCCCATGTAGCTTCTCTCTCTGGCAATCCCTTCCATTTCACCAAGTAGTGCCGTGTTGGTGGAACACCTCGTCTTCGTTCGAGCCTGTAGCTAAGCACGTACTCGGCCTCCTTATCATAGGACTTCACCACTACTGTTGGTGCCCTATGACTCTCTCCACGGCTTGGGTCTTCCTTGTCGTCATAATGAGGCTTTAGTAAACTGACATGGAAGACCGGGTGGATCTTCAACCTCGGCGGCAACTCCAACTAATAGGATACTTTCCCAACCTTTGCTACAATGGGAAAGGGTCCTTCGTACCTTCGAATCAGCTCTTTGTGTACTTTCCTTAAGGACTTAAACTGTTGCGGAAGTGACTTTAACATCACCATGTCCCCAAGGTTGTACCTTTTGGCCGCCGTCTCTTATCCGCCCACTTCTTCATCTTGCGCCCGGCTTTGTCAATCTAAGAGCGCACCACGTCCGCTTGCTCGTTCCCCGACCTTGCCACTTGCGCCGCCAATGGGCTTCTCCCCTTGTAGTCGCCCGCCAATGCAAGGGGAGTGAGCGGTTGTTGCCCTATGGCAATCTCAAAAGGACTTTGATTCGTGGCCTCGCTCTTCATCAAATTGTACGAAAACTGAGCCACGTCCAAAAGTCTCGCCCAATCCGTCTGGTTGGCACTAACAAAGTGCCACAAGTAACACTCAAGTAGAGCATTCATCAGTTTAAGGGTGAAAGTTCGTTGAAAAGTGCAGGTCCCAGCCAAGGAGTGTGAACAACGCTGTCCAAAGTTTCCCCGTATACCTTGGGTCTCGGTCGCTCACTATAACCTTCGGCAGCCCTCAATACTTCACCCTGATCTTAAAAATTAATCCAGCTCCTTCCTCCGCTGTGCAGTCAGCTGGGGATGCTACAAATGTTGCGTACTTGGAAAATCGGTCCACCACAACCATAATCGAGCCACATCCCTCCGATCTTGGCAAGCATGTAATGAAGTCCATGCTTACACTCTCCCAGGGATGTGCGGGGATGGGCAAAGGCTCGAGTAATCCCGCTGGCAATTGGTTCTCCACCTTGTCTTGTTGGCACACAAAACAAGTCTTCACGTATGCCTCCACTTCGTCCTTCATTTGGGGCCAGTAGTATGACGCCTCCACCAAGGCACATGTCCGTCGTTGCCCCGGATGACCAGCCCATGGAGTGTCGTGACACTCTCGAATGATCGTCTTCCTCAAGTTGTTCCACTTGGGAACATACACCCGTTGGCCCTTCGTGTAGATAAGGCCATCTTCCACCCAAAATCGTTGGGTTTGCCCACTCTCCGCAAGCTTGAAGAGTTTTCTGGCTAAGGGATCATCCTCCATGCCCTCCTTGATTCCCCTTAGTATGTCTCCCTTTGCCTTCGACATAGCCGCCAATTCCGCCTTCTGACTTAAGGCATCCTTTTCCAAGTTGGCCTTGCCCGGCTTGTACTCCGTCACATAGTCAAACTCGGCCAAGAAGTCTTACCACCTAGCTTGCTTCGGACTCAACTTCCTTTGAGATTGGAAGTAGCTAGTAGCTATGTTGTCGGTCTTGATCAAGAACTGACTCCCCAATAGGTAGTGCCTCCAATTGCGTAGGCAATGAACCACTGCGGTCATCTCCTTTTCTTGCACCGTGTACCTTCGCTCGGTGTCATTTAGCTTGCACCTTTCAAATGCTATTGGATTCCCTTCTTGCATTAACACCCCTCCAATAGCAAAATTAGATGTATCCGTTTGCACCTCAAACACCTTTGCATGGTCGGGAAGAGCTAGGACCGGCTCTTCCGTCACGGCCTCCTTCAACTCTTCGAAGGCAGATTGGCACCTCTTGTACCATTCCCACGTCTTCCCCTTCTTGAGTAGATCCGTTAACGGGGCTGCCTTGGCTGAGTAGCCCTTAATAAACCGTCGATAGTAATTAGCTAGGCCAAGAAACAACCGTAGCTCGGAGACCTTTGTGGGTGCCTCCCACTCCTTGATTGCCTTCACCTTCTCTTCATCCATCTGAAGCGTTCTGCCCTTGATAATGTGACCAAGGAAGTGCACCTCTTCCTTGGCGAACGAGCACTTCTCCCGCTTGACATAGAGCTCATTCTTTTGTAACGCCTCTCCTCTAGCTTGCCATGGCCCTCAGACTTGCTTATGCCGGCTTGGTTATTCCCCTTGTTCCACGCCTTGGGTTTGTCTCCCCCACCTTTGGCGTGGTTACCCTTCAAAGCCACTTGTGCATTCTTCCCTTTTGAAGAGTCGCCCACCCTAGCATACTCTATTAACGACTCCGCCACCGCTATGGCCTCGTCAATATCCTTCACGCCTCGGCGTTGAAGTTCTTGCTTAGCCCAATTTTGGAGGCTGTCAATGAAGTTGAAGAGGAGGTCTTCTTCCATCATGTTGGGAATGTGGAGCATGAGAGTAGTGAACTCCTTCACGTAATCATGGATGCTACTCTTGTGTTTCAACTCCCTCAATTTCTTCCTTGCTTCGCAGGTAACGTTCTCGGGGGTAGAACTGCCTCTTGATCTCTTTCTTGAACACGTCCCAAGTGTCTATGGTGCATAGACCCTTCTCGATATCATTGTGCTTTCTACGCCACCATAGAGTAGCCGTGTCGGTGAGATAGAAGGTGGCAGTCCCTACCTTAGCCTTTTCATCCGTGATGCTAGCACCTTCGAAGTAGCGCTCCATATGCCATATGAAGTTGTATAGCTCATTATCAACACGCTTGCCACCAAATTCCTTCGGCTTTGGTGTGTCCACCCTTGGACTAGGAGTGACGACAGCTCCACCCGCAATGGCCCTCTTGCACATGGCCGTTTTTTGCCTCGTCTCCTCAACGCCAACTTTAACCACGTTGAGTTGTTCTTAAAGATTCGCGAACAACTCCATGAATCGAGTGCGCAGCTCATCTTGTCCCGTCACGGCCTTCTTGAGCGACTCGAGCTCCTCCAACACATGATCCTCCAAGGTTTGGAGGTTTTGCTCGATGAAGCCCAATCAGTCTTTCGCATCGCCCTTGGCTTCCTCCAAGACACAAGTGCGGCCGTCCAAAGAAGCAATCGTATCTCTTGACTTGCTTTGGCCACGGCCCTTCTTCCCACCGGCTGGTGGTAGTAGATCTCGCCCACGTTTCACCACGACATTCTCCTCGGCAACTCCGGATGCTCCCACATTAGCATCCTTGCCTGCCATTGTTGCTCCTTTCTTGGCACGACTCGTCGTAACCAAGCTCTGATACCACCTGTCACGGACAGAACTTCTCTAAGTTGAAACCGTGCGGCACTTAGCGGACAAGCCCCTTGCTTGTGCTAAGTCAGCCTTCCACTCGGGCTGAGCGATGCTAGAAGTGAGCACACCAAGAAGAACACAAGAGAGAGAGAGAGAGAGAGAGAGAGAGAGAGTTTGGGAGAATAAATGCTTGTATTGCTTATGTACAAGAATACTTGTGTGCTTTGGCCAAGTGAGGCCTTGGCTATTTGTACTAGTCCACTTCTCGACGGACGGTGGAGATACATTCCATCCTACGGACCATATTCCGCTTATAGAATTCTCTAGCTATTTACAAGCTTCTCTACTATTCTAGAATTCTCTCTAGATCTATCTCTTATGTACAAGAAGAGTATATAACATTCTGGAGACTTTGCCCAGTCATCGCCTCGTAAGCGTCCTCGTAAGCGTCCATTAGGCACCTGCATGGCGTTTCTTCTAAAATTAGCCTCCATATCAAAAATTGAGGGACACTAGGCACAAAAGCAAGTGCTTTTGTTCTAATAATTACATCTTGTGTGGTCATTGTTTTGCGCATGTTTTTGGTCCACAAATTTCTAAAAAGGAAGTAAAAAACATTGGTATTATAAGTTAGTGAGCCTAAGACTAGGAGCCCCTCCCTTACCTGTGACTTTTTAGCATTGAGGACTTGATCTTTCCATCTCATCTAATAATTTAAATGGATGAAATCAGTTTCTCATTGGCTTTTTTTTTTTGTACATCTTTGCCTATAGGACTACCACCTGCAAAGTTCTCGGCACTACTCACCAAGCCACAGCAGCACAATCCTGCCCTATCTTTTTCAAATCTCTTTCCCAATACCTATGTGGTTTATCTTTACACGTAAAAAATATGGATCACAAACACCATCATCGCAAGAGTCTTTAAAAAATTTCGATAATCTCATGGTACTTGTTTCAATAACGCTGGAAATTTGGTGTCATATTGAACATAGGCGAAGTGGAAGGTTCCAATAGTGGTTCCTAATGTGTTCAATGAATGAGAAAAAACTGATGGCTTAAGTTGAATTCTTCACTTGGAGATATGGAGAGTCGGGATTTAACTGGCAGCCGTATGAATTGTAAACATTGACAGGAGGTAGTTGTTAATCCTTTTAACTACCGAGTAACCCAAGTTAGAAACTTTAAAGACTTTTTATGAGCCGGCATCATCTCAACCTATAAAGTTCATATGTGTCAGTGATCTCACACCGTATTATGGGAAGTTGGGCAAAAAATGTAATGGAGAAGAGCCTAGTAGATGCGCCCAGCTTGAACAAAGCACGCCTCAACAGGTCTTTGCACCTTGCGCTAGCTGCAAAATTCCCACGCTTTCTCGAAGGGGCATTGCCTAGCCCTAGGCGAGGTGCTGCATGTGGGGTTCAATGGCTTTCTGCCTAGGCATGCTTCTAACAACTAAAGAAAGCAAGATTTTGATTTTAACTACTACTATCCGAAGAAACACCTTTTAGGCCACGAGTACCGGCAGAACCTATCAATGGAATTATCAATTTAAATCACATTACAAAAGGGTCATTGAAGTATACGTGTTTTTGCAGGTCAATCTGCGTAATTGTACTTTCAGTTGCAAATCAGTCCAAAAGCTAACTTCTATTCAAAATCTACCATTAAGTAGTCATGTGCAAGACCTTGAATTAAGGGCATAATTGCCAATTCAGATTACGTGGCAAAGCTATTGGTATCCAAATTCTAATTGGGTCAAGTCAGCATTTTATACAGACTTAGTTGTTTTCCACGTGCGTCGCAAGTGGGTGGTTAACAAAAGTGGTTCGTCAATTAATAATTATGTAAAAAAAAAAAAGATGAAGCAATGATGCTTTACCGTTAAGGTCATCTAGGAGGAAACAAAAAAAGAAGAAGAATTTTCATTCTACATAAAAAAAACAGCCGGCATTTAAGATCCAAACCATTCAAAAGATTTGGAGAAAAGAAATTGAACATTGGAGACTATAAACCATGATCATCTTAGAAATTATTAGTGCTCTAGATCTACTGAGTTTGAGAGTTAGTTGATAGGTTTCTCGGACTAATTTTAGAAAATCGGCCTAATAGTAACCATGCTACATGTAGACTTTCGAGTCTCTCTCTCTCTCTCATTATCCTAATTTCTTCAAAACCTTCAGACTGGTCAACTCGAATTTACGAGACACTCTATTTAGAAGCTCAATACAAGAAAATGTGGCTATAGCAGCTGTCAAAAACCACTGCTATAGATTGAACAGTCGTTGCCAAAGGCTTTCCCAGCGGTTGCCGACCGCTGCTGTACACATATAACAGCAGTCATGCGCCTTTACCGCAGAGGTCAATCACTGCTATATGGTTTCCAAAATTCGCACTTTAAAGCGCTTCTATGGTAGCGGCCACTCTATGGCAGCGATCGTTGTAACTATGCAACGTCTTGTGCAATGACATTTTATATTCATGATTTTGATACTTTTAGGGCTTGTTCATAAAGTTGAGCAAGTCCGTTACTTTGTTAATATGTTGGATGATTTGGTTATAGGTCTTTAATTGGGTTGATATGTATTCAACAATTATTTTAAAAAAAAAATTGCATCTCTTTAGCAGCGGAGACCGCTGCCATAAGTTTCGCATTAATGTAAATAAAAATTAAATAAATTATATTAAAAATGCTACAGCAGCGGGGCGACGCGCTTCCATAATTTCAAAATTTAGTAAAGGTGGCTAACTATGGCAGCGGTCAACTTGTAAGAGCCTTGCCATATACTAAATCACAATTTATATGAACTAGAATCAATTTCACTAGAAACACTTTCTAGGGGGAAAAAGGGCCTACATATTTAATTAGCTGTTCAAAAGATGAAATGCAGCACAAATTTGCAACGTCAGTCACTCCTATTGCTCGATCTATTTGCATTTGCCTCCACATTAGCCTGAGACATAATCAAGTAACCATTAGTGTGCGATTCAATTGAGTCGCATGAAGTTTGTTCAACTTCCTTAAGTTACTAGAAATGAAAACACCAAGTTTCTCAAAGTGAATGAACATAAAAACACACAGAATCTTAGCTGATACCCTTTTCGTTAAGAGTACAGCAATTCAGTCTCATTCCCCTTCTATTTTGCAATTCTTTCTTGCAACTAGTCTATCTTGCAATAAAAATAAAGCATTGGTAGAAAGCAATAAGATGATTCAAATCATTAGTGCGAGGTCCGGAGAGAAGTGGCATACACAGCCTTACTTCACATCAGAGAAGTGGCATACACAGCCTTACCTCACATCCACAATGTGAGGTAAGGCTGATTACAGATGTAAACCTAATATTTCAAATGGACAACTTGTAGTATGCATTTTCCTTCAAATAATGATTTAAATTAAGTATGCAAGGAGTAAATGGCAATTACCAATTAAAGCTGTAAGAAAATGGTAATTACCAATTAAAGCTGTAAGAAAATGGACGACATATATCAGCATGAGACCTTCGGTCGGTCCATTTATTGCAGGAAGAATAAAGGTAAAATTTTTGCACAAGATAGCAATTTCGAACAAACTACAGAAATTAACAAGAAGTAATCTACACCCCAAGGAAAAAAGAAAAATGTGGTGATAAAATCAACCGTATGAAGAATTAACAGTATCCAAAGTACCAACACCTAGAATGGATATATTAGTAGCACTTATCAAGTGCCAGACCATTCTCAATAGTTGCCCAATAAGAAAGTTCTCTTCCGCAGCGTACCTTTGGGTACGCCACTCATCCGGCAACCCAAAGGACTTTTACTGTGCGAGAAATTCCTCAAAGATTCCACAAAGTAGACAAACTCAGTTGGACATTTTGTCAAACACCTTTAAGGCATTAAGTTTACAAGCCCGTATACAAACTCTAACAATTGTTTACGGCAATCTCATAAAACCTAGCACTCAACCAGTTCTCAACATGATAAATCATTGCAATTTGTTGCAGAGTAGCGTCAATCGCTAGGGTTGCTTTCAGATAAAGTGGATAATCCAACATTGCTTGTAGAACCTAGCACTCAACCGGTCCTCGAAGATGGCTGGTGACTCAACCTGCTGAATCCCAAAACATCCAAGTAAAACCCCCATTATAAGATGGTCTAGAAGGCCTCTCGGGGACAGCGGCTTGGCTTTGTAGGACCTCTCCTCGGATCCCGATCAATCAATAGCCAAAGCAACCTTGAGGTTCCCCAAGGTTGCTGCCATGCAATTACAGAAACTGGAGGATGTCATTTACCTGGAAAGCCAACACTTGTAATTATCCATGTCAATATAATTATTATCCCTTAGATAAAGTAAGGTCTATTTTGCAGAGTTTAGAAGCATTTGTGATAGACTGAGGTAAACTTCCAGTGAACTCATTTCCTCCAAAAGTAAGAGATGTTCAAGATTGGGTAGCGTCTGGCCTGAAAAGAGATTGCCTGCAAGTCCAACTCCTTGTAGTGTAGATAAATTAAAGATTGTTGCTGGTATATCACCTCTAAAATGATTGGCTCCCAAGTTTATATTACCTAAAATTTAAGAGGTTACCAACTGCTTCTGGTATTATACCTGCAAGGGTCGAGAGATTATATTCAAGATATAACATCTTAAGCAGTGTGAGATCCCCAATCTCTGTTCGTATGGCTCCAGTGAGATTGTTATTAGGCAATGAAACCAGTTCAAGCTTTGATACATTACATAAAGGAGGAGGGATGATGCCTGGAATAAAGAACGATGCGATGGGTTACGCACTTTACCGTGCTCTTCCGTAAACTTAATGCCTTAAAGGTGTTTGACAAAATGTCCAAGCTGTAACCGATAGGCTATTTTACTTGCATTAGTTAGAATTTTGCTTTGTCAGTTGTCACACTGCAGAACTATGTAACTATGTCATGCGTCCTCTTGATAGAACAAGAACTCTCAAAACTGAGGAACAATTACATCCCATTGTATCTTACAGCATTTTTAGATTGATTCTTATCCATGTCAAGTTTCTATTCAAAAATATCAAATAGAGTCTTATTCCTTTCTTGGTTTTAGTCTAAGTCCCGAAATGTAGACTACTTCCCGTAGGATCAGAGTCAAACTACAGCGGTTTTGATTCCGATTAGTCCGATCAAATACGTACACAATTCGACTCTTGATGTCAAGTTCAAGCTAAAACCGTAAAAATTAACTTAGTGTTAGTTTTATCATATTTTGCATGCAATATGTTCTTAAGGCGAAAATTCAATAAAAGTAAATTAGAGACCGAAAGGGTACAGCAGGTACCTAACACCTTCCTGCTGCGTTACTTAGTCCAAGAACACTTCTCTTCTTTTCGATAGATTATTCGTCCTTTCGGACACTTTAGAGTCATTTTAGGATTTTTTTTTTTTTATTGTCCTTTACTTAAATAAGACGATGATTTCGAATTAAAATCTTCAAGGGGATTTTTTTCGAGACGGTTCACCACACCTGAACTTGGCGATGGCCCATGGGAAGTTACATACAGATGTTGTTACAAAGATGAAGGTGCTCAAAGGACTTGTCGGTTAAGAAGAGCCAAAGCCTAAGAGTGCTACTATCCTAAAGGTAATTTTGCCCCCACTAAGTCATAACATTTGATTCAGATGGGCCACTACAGATAAGATTTTGCCTCCAAGATTTTAGTCATGGGAAGTTGTATAAGAATTATGAAATCATACACTGATGTTAAAAGAAGAGCACCTCATGACTACCAATTAACAATATCATCGTTTAAAAGCTTTCAACATCTAATAACAATTAGAACTCTCTTTCCTCCGCATTATTTCAACTACTCCACCCAAATATCCAACCGTCAATGTTTTTACTCAATTTCTATCGCTCTCTTGCTCCTACTCTCCAATTAAATGGGGAATTTATTTATTTTTTTTATGTATTTTTTATTATGTGTATCAATTTGAGTTTATCTAAATTTTTAGTAATTGTCAAAGAGCTCACTTATAGCTCTATTAAAAAATGACTAATACATACATTTGACAAATACATACGTCTGACAAATACATGTGACAAATTGGCCGGCAATTCACAGAGACAGAGAGAGGGGTTTCAGCTTGCTTGTCTTAAGAAGAGGAGAGGGTTAAACGAAAGGTAACATAACTTCCCTTTTTGTTAAAGCTTTATCGTTGTCATTAGGCCTAGATTTGTGTGTTTTGCATTTCAAATTCAGACATTCATTTAGCGACCGTATGATGAATTCCTTGGCAGCTACAATTAGTGATCATGAGCATGCCATTCATGTGGCGACGGTATGATGAAATTTTCCATTTGTCCAAGTTATGAGAAATCTGACATGCTGGGCGACCATATGCGGACATCTCAGGTATAATGCGTTGAAAGAAGAATGGAGTTGGCGAAAATGGTGGAAGGGTGCCAGGCAGCACTTCGTCAAGTTGCAGATTTGACAGGCATGGTGTTATAAAATCAAGCTGATGGGTAATTTCCATCAATTGTCATTGCCGTACTTGAAAATGAAACCTATATGTTTGTTGTTTCTGCACCTGAACAGCTACCAATTCTCTGCTTACTCTGTGTTTGATAGAATGCTTGTGAGACGAGATATGCTTGCCGGGATATATGTTGGAAGTTCATTTGGCTGCATATGCTTTTAATGAGGTTTTGTTTTAAGATGTGTACGGGCGAAAATTGCTTCGAGTGTAGAGGTAGATAGCTGCATGATTTTATGCACATGATAGCTTTTTATATGTGGCACCTTATTTTCTGGAAACCACATTCTCAGCGACTACATTGTGGTTTTCACCCCCAAAGGTTGTCCTATATGTTGTACTTTCACTAGAGGGATATATGAGAGAGAGAGAACGGCAACAGAGCATTATACGATATTACTTTAGCTCTACGTTCCCTTCTCAAAAGATAGGCGATGAATTAAAATCTTAGCATGGAAACTATGTAATATTGAGGGCTTCTTAGACAAACCATCCATAGTTTTAATTAATGTACTGGTACTGGGAATACCGGCCAATTCGTAGTATTTCTGCATTCTCCCTGTAAGAAACTCCCACTATTCCTTACCAGTTCATGTACCAACCTGGCATCACCGGCTGTTACTCCCCATTCCGGACAAAACTAATTTACTGGCCGAGATTTGTCACTCTGCATTGGGTTGTTCAGAATATTAGAAACATCGGTCGTCGTTGCCGGCAAACCCGTTAATGTCACGTGTCAGCCGCTACCACCATCAGTCCCCACCAACCTCCCCCTCGTCACCATCATCTCCTCAGATATGCCACCACCAATTTTCCGCAGCCTGATTTTCACAACCCTATAGAGAGTAGGATCTAGATGTGTTCTTAATGCATGTTCATTTCCCTCAATGCAATTTTGCAAATACATGACATGCTAAAGAGTATGGGAAACATATTGGTTTCTGATTTGAGATCACGCGGTTACCAAAATAAGCCAAATAAACAAAGAAACTTTGCAAAAATTTACACAAAAGTGTACCGACCGTTTTAACAAAAAGCAGGTTTTTGAAATCGAGTGTACAGGAGGATACTCTTTTGTGTCGTTTCAGTGGAGCCTTGTTTTTTGAAAAGCAGTGTACTGCTGGTTTTACACCATACAGGCCAATTCACTTTCAAATTTGTTGAAACGTGCACAGTTTTGTAGCCTTTCTTCGCTTTGTATTGGGATCAAATTTCTTTGTAAAAATCAAACTTCTGGCCAGGATTAACACATAAACTCCAATGGACAACCTGGAGAAGATGCACAAAGTTTTGATGCTCAATTTAGCTCCAATGGCTCCAATTATTTTTTGGTGCATTGAGATGACCTGAGCCCAATGCTCCAAAGAAGGCCGTTTGTTTTTTCCTTTTGCTATTGCTTGTTTCAGCATTATTCTGTAATCACAGCTTCGATACCAATTTGGGACAGGGGGTGTTGATGTTACTATTTATTCGATACCAATTTGGGTGAGGAGTAAGCTCGCAATTATCTGTGGTAAGGAGTAGTGGATGGCAGAAAATGTCGAATATATTTACAAGTATGGCCATCCGCGTAGCTGATGGACTGGAGGGTTCTTAATGTCTCTGGCCGTAGTTGTAAATTCATCCCATGTAATACAGAGAGAACTTGGCTGCTAAAATAAATTAGGACATAGCAAAACTAGATGGCTTATTCAACTAGATGGCATTAGATATTGGTTGAACAATGATATTGGAATATTTGAAAGCATATTCGTGTAAGAATATCTTCAGCAAATTTGAGTACCTGCTAGTTTTGCTATTGAGTTCCTTTCGCTGTGTAAACTATGACTTCTTAATTTATTGATTTTTTGTGCGCACAACTCATTGAACATATTAATCTTCATGTTATATTTGCTCCTCCTTCGTGGTTTTTAGGCACGAGTCGAAGTTTATCCAGAAAATTGTTTAGGTGGTCGGCGACAAAGTGAAGCGCACGGTGTTGAATGTTGCCCCTCACCTAATTGGCATAGATCTGCATGCAAGAAATATAAATTCTTGGTTACAAGATGGATCAAATGATGTTGGGATTGTAGCAATATGCGGGATAGGTGGCATAGGGAAGATAACCATTGCAAAGTACCTATATATACAACTTAAACTTCGAAAGATTCGAAGGTAGCAGCTTCATTGCAAGTGTAAGAGAAGTATCAGAACAACCCGATGGCTTAATACGTTTACAAAGACAACTTCTTTCGGATTTCTTGAAGGGGAAAAAGGAGAATATTTTTAACGTTGATCAAGGGATCGTTAGGATTAAAGAAGCTCTATGCTGTAGAAAAGTTCTTATTGTTCTGGATGATGTTGATCAGGTGGACCAATTAGATGCAGTGCTTGGAATGCGAGATTGGTTATATCCAGGAAGTAAATTCATCATAACAACGAGGCAAAAGCAGTTACTAAAGGCTTCTGAAGTTTATAAAGTGCGTCAGGTTACAGGATTGGATGAAATTGAGTCATTTGAGCTTTTTAGTTGGTATGCCTTTGGACAAGATCATCCCATTGAAGGCTGCATGGGTTACACAAGACGAGTGGTGTATTACTGCAATGGACTACCTTTAGCTCTTTAAGTCTTGGGTTCTTCTCTATCAAGGAAAAGTATAGATGTATGGGAAAGTGCTTTAGAGAAATTGGAAGCAATTCCTGAAGGTCAAATCCTAAGAAAGCTTAAAATAAGCTACGATTCTTTGCAAGATGACCATGACAAAAACTTATTTCTCGATATTGCTTGTTTCTTTGTCGGCAAGGACAAAGATTGGACGAGTACAATACTAGATGGGTGTGGTTTCTTTGCAAAAATTGGGATTCATAATCTAATTGATAGATGTCTCCTAAGAGTTAACCAATATGATAACAAACTCATGATGCATCACATCATTCAAGAGATGGGAATAGAAATTGTAAGGGGGGAATCAACTAAGGAACCTGGAAAGTGTAGCAGACTGGCATAAGGAGGCATTCAATGTACTTAGAGAGAAAACTGTAAGGATCATTTATCTTATGTCCATTTATATGGTATTGGTTGGTATATCCTGAAGTAACTCTCTCTCTCTCTCTTGAAGGCCTCATCCTCAACATACAGGAATCGGAAAAACGTATTTCAGTTAAAACACCAAGAAGATGCTATCAGAAAGATTTTGTTGATAAATCAACATTACTTGGAGAAGACAATTCATCATAGCAAAGTCATTTAGGATTCTTTCTTGGCTTCCCATGTATTCTGCCTTTATAAGTATAAAATATACGATTATTCATAAAATAGGATTACCTTAAACTCTAAACAAACGATTTCTAAATAATTTTTCAAAATGAAGCGACTAACAACTCCTCAATTGCAGTCAAAATTTGTCCAATTTATCCGTTTCTACTGACACATCAAGTAACCCCCACTCTTTGTAAGTTAATCTCAAACGATAATTGATAATTGATGCAAAGAGACCAACTTTAAGTAATTAAATACTATAGCAATATCTAAAATAATTTAGTACATGTTACTAAATTATTTTACATAATAATATTGGAGTAATTGGTTTAACTTAATCACCATTAACGAAAACATACTTAGGATCACATTACGCCTTAAAACCTGTCTAGAAGTAACCAACCTTTCAAGCTTCACGCACAGGTTCGCCAAAATCAAAAGATAGGACAAAAAGGAAATTATGTTAGCGATACACAAAGGGTCATAAATGACGTTAATATGGTAGCGAAAATCAAAATTTGGAAAACTTTAATGACTAACCTTGGAAAATACGAAAGAGTTATTTTCTATTTTATGAATAATCGTATATTTTGACCTATTTTATGATTTTAACACTTTGACTTGAGACTGATACTCTCAACCATCTGGGATCATTGGACATATAGTAAAATAACCCTCTCATTCATATCAAATATATAAACTAAAAGTGAGTCAAATTTGTTATGTTGTATATATAGTAAAATAGCCCTCTCACTCATATCGAATATGAAATTAAAAGTGATAATCAAGCATTCGCTAGTTACAGTACATTGCAAGGATTAGACAATATTATCATGAAATTGTGGAAAAATATACAACAAACAGGATAATAATTATAGCAACTTTTTCCTTAAAAGAACTAAGAGGAAAACAAACAAATAAATACATTTCTTGGCAGCATTTCATTCCCATTTCCTTTATGATGTTAAGTTATAAGCTGCTTGCTTAACTCTTTCTAATGCTCCTTGTAACACCTGCTCCACTCCACCCCCACCGTGATTTTTGGCAACCCACAAAGAAAAATTTCTCATCCAACCCAAGTTCAAACATAGGCCTGATTACGTGAGAAAGGGCAATAGAGACCACCTGGTCATTGAAGCAAGATGGGCCCTCCACCCCACCCGCAGGCCTGATTCCTTCGTTGCTTTTCAATGAAGGAATTCTAAATTCACCTATCCGGCCAATGATTAATTGTACTGGAGTTGATAGTACCCACCTGAAAATCATCCTAAAGCTCATCATGTTCACAATTTTTATATCGAATTCACGCTTGACTACAGGAATATACATAAAGACCATGGATGTTAAAAATACAGGTACGCTAAAAAACAAACTCCACATAAAGGATCTATAATAATGCTCAATCTCCTCCCGTCTATGGGAACCTCTTCCTTCTTGCGGGAATATTGTTGCCCTGAAGTGCCCGGACTCATATGCCTCAATCACTTTGATGAAGTTTCTAGGTCCTGTGACATCTGATATGTAAGAAGTTGATATCTTTCGCAGCTCGGAATCAATGTCAACATCTGCAACTCCTGGAAGTGCTTGAAGAGATTCTTTGAGCATTTTGATGGATCATCGGTCTATATTCCGTCAACTTTTAGCTGTATTTTGCATCTATTTTCTCCTGTACTTATGAGCGCGGCTCAAACCCAACTCCTTTACAGCTGCTATAAACTGATTATATATGTGAGATTAAAGTCAAGTTCAAGGTATTTATTATAAGTGGATTAAGAGTCTAGATTAAGAGTCTAAATTCAATGTATAATAAGTGGATCATAAGTGTCTAGATTAGAAGTTCAAATTCAAGGTATAATAAAGTCAATTAGAGGTTCACAAGTCAAGATTAGATGTCTGAAATCAAGGTAAAATTAATTGAAACATTATCAAGAAGCCTTGTTTAAAAGTATACATTCAAAGTAAGCTGAGACTTCACCAGAGAGCTGAGAATTCCATAGAATGACTCATCTTTTTTATATTTATATTGATTGATATTGATATTTGATTGTCCCTTTGAAACCATCGAGATTCTTAGTATGCTGTCAAGAAAGTTAACCTGCTAAACTAGCGCGCACTTGTAACATTGACTTTGCATGATGCAGGGACTGTATGAATTTGGTGTATTCAACACTTTTTTGCTTGGGAGCGAGATTCCAATTTGGTATAGCATGAAGACCAAGCCCGAGATTTTGTTTAGAGTGCCTTCTTCTCAAAACATGAAGATCCGCAACTTTAACGTGTGTGCTGTCTTTAAATATCCTTGTCTATATGTCCAACATTATACGTTTGATTACATTAAAGTCACCAGCGAGACTAATGGCCGGATATGGACCTATTACCCGAACTTCATGTGCTTTCCAGAGATTCACGAAGAAATGATGTGGTTATGCCATTGGAATATCGCGAATCAGATAATGAAAAGTGGGGATGAAGTGAGTGTCTCAGTGGGTATGTTGCATTTGGCAAGTCACAAAGTAAAGAAGTTTGGAGTCCACGTGGTGTACGAGCAAGAAGAGAATGTTACCCGAAACGGCACCACCAATCAGACATTAATTGATGGTGGGGATTTGTCAGCCTATCAGACCTCTGGCTCCTACTCACTATGTCATTACCATGACGTAGACAATGTTAACGGCCTAATAAACTGGTGATTACCGTTACATCTTTGAATAGATATTTGGAGATACACCCATTCATCGATAGTTGCTCAATATTGGCTCAATTGGTGTTTGATATTGATTATGTATCAAGTTAAGAATCTCATTCTACTATCAGAGTTAAGAATGAATGCCGCCTAGAGTTGCTCCAATAAAGTGCCAATGAACATAATTTTTCGTTTTGTAATAGAAGCAATTCTAGGACATTTCTGAAGGCTCTTTGCCCCCGTGACTCACAAAAAATCAGTAGTTGTTTGCTCTTGTAGTAAATGGAGAGCACCAAGGGACTCAACGCAATCTTCTCAACTCAGATAACTGGCTTAGGAGAAAACCAAAAAAAAAAAAAAAACAATTGCTTTCATTTCTTCTTGGAGGACAAGTGTTTGATTACAAGATTCTACATACCCTTCACACTTACAAAGAGAGGATGTGGCTAAACAACCATTTCAGCTTCTCTAACATCTATAGGAATCCCTACGTCCAACCTCGTCGCTGGCTTGTACTGCTCAGGCACCACAGCACCACCCTGCACGCAAATTTCCACCACAGCAGGGGCCTGGCCATAGAAATTCCTAAGCTCCCGCTTCAACACTAGTTCACCCAAATCAGGAACATGCCACACATATCTTGGCGGTATCAAGTCATCGAGCACTGCCGTCTGCCACCCATGCTGACCATTCCGCTGCTGGTGTTTGTGGGCCCTGCAATTATGTGTCTTGTGACCGGAAGGGCCCACGTGAACCTCTGGACAATAGCCACAAACCCGCACTGGGTACATCTTCATCAACTTATTAGCTCCTCCCCTCATTTTCTCCCATGCTTGAAGTGTTTCCTCAGCAAGGAGGGCTGTTGCTTCTGCACTGGACGGGGGCACTATTTCAGCATTGGGTATTTCAGCTAATAAGGGTATCTTTGGACATTCTGGCTTAGGTCTGGTAATTCACTTTCATCTGCATCAACGAATTCACTTTTTGCAATGTGAATGACTGGTTTTTCTTCTTCTTTTTGTGGGCAATTCAGGTAAATCAACCCCAGCTTGGATGCATAGCTCAACAACAGCTGGAACTCGAGGGATTGAAAATCTCTCTGCATGAGGAATACGTATTCCCAGACGATCAAAGAGGTGGTAGGCTTCGACCTGCACCATTATGTCTTCAACAACTGCATCTGCCCATTCATGATGGCCCTTGCGGATGGAAGCATTTTGGCCTCTACACGACTTGAAGGGATGCCCAAATGGGTCCCACGGATTTCATTACACCACCTGCAAAAGTGTAGTGGTACATCGGTCACTTGGACATCTCTACAAGCATGTCCCCTTCAGCCATATTACGAATAAAAATCAGCAAAGATCTTAATGACAGAATGGTACAGAAAAACTTTACTATCTCCTCTTTTGGGACTTATAGTGAACCTTTAGAGATTGAAAATGCAACTTTACTTCAAAACTAGGACATGGCATTTGGCAATATTCTAACTCTAGCGAGGACATTAGTTTCCAGCTCGCACAGCTCCCAAGATTAGGTTTTTCCCTTAGCAAAGCGTTAATAGAAGAACTAGACAGATTTACCTGCAGGCAAGAACAGGTACCGTTTTCAGTAGCTTCTTGAGATTGTTAATCAATGTCACTCTTGCATTCAACACGCCGTAAGCAACAGGAATTAATCTTTTAACCACCAGTCCATTCTTCGGTGGAGGAACTCTTCTTTTAGGTTGGTCTTTCCTGTTCTTCAGCCTCTCCCTAGCAGCTCATCTTAACTCCACAATAGGTATTGGGAAGGGCTTCTTCTCTTTCTTCGAATAGTACCGAGGGAAATCAGCATTTTGAGGATCATTGCATCTAACAACCAATGAGGAAGGCTGACATGGATCGTGTAAAGCAATTCTCAACTTTGGTTCAAGTCTAAATGTACTGCCAGCATACTGCAAAAGCATACAAAGTTACTAAAATACCATCATTCACAAAATTAGAACAAAAACAAAACAACAGAAAACACCATTGTCCAACTCATAGAAAGGAATAAATAAAAGAGTTTAACAGTGCAGTTATTTTAAGGATTAAGGAGGATTTACAATAAGATACTGCATATGCAACATCAAATGGGAGGACCCGAATAAGTGTTGTACAGTGAAATTAAATATCAGACATGAAGATTCATGAATGACCTACCATGTTACGACACACTAATATAAGCTGTGGCATTCTCCACAAGTTCATATCGGTTCAATGGGAAGGTCGACCAAGCTGAAAGCATGTAGAACGGTATTACTTCATAAGCTACCCCTTCTCTCCCCCCCAAAACAACCAACAACCAAAGAGAAAAAAAAAGAAGCGGGGAAAAAAGGAACTAGTGAGAGAAGAAATAATAGCATAATTGAGTTAATGGAGGGGGTAATTTTCCGAATACAAAAAAACAAATTGAATACCCCGAAACTCACTCGCCCTACAGCATTATTATCCTAAAAAACACAGTGAAATTGCACACCATAGCTCAAGCTAAAACTGCGTTCTCCAACCAGGAAATTGCATTTCGTTGCTCAAGCCAACCCTGCAGTCTTTCAACCAATCGCGACCACAGGATAGATTGTTTTAGAAAAATACGAAGTCCTCTTAATGCTTCTCTGTATGTTCACTCCATGAGATACACAGCCCTCCTATGCAAGGCAAACTAAACTGTTCTCTTCATACACAGCCTCGTCACCAAACCACCACAATCACTTCCAAAGAAGAACCTGAAATCGCCTCAGTGAGGAGATAACTAAGACCACCTGCCGTGATAGGACGCTAACATCTTTACCTCCACAAGGTCACTTAGAACCCATCTCCGTTACCACCCATAAGAAAGTCCCTCAGAAACTAAGCTAGTCCTTTTCCAAAGCAGGGTCGGCAAAGGGACGTAAGAAAGTTTAGCACGCTGGATGAAGAACTCTTAACAAAATT
The DNA here is from genome assembly GCA_033065855.1 of Escallonia rubra. Classification (NCBI taxonomy): domain Eukaryota; kingdom Viridiplantae; phylum Streptophyta; class Magnoliopsida; order Escalloniales; family Escalloniaceae; genus Escallonia; species Escallonia rubra. Next base: position 169,603 of record JAVXUO010001598.1, on the reverse strand, counting down.
TAACTTTCCCTCAGTATGCTTCTAATTCCGATGGGAAACAGTCAAACATAGCCCAGTTTTTAATTAACAAATATAACAGTGATGAAAAAAACAATTAGTCAGATTTACATTGATGTTACATACTACAAACTCCTATATCAGCTTGTGTTAGCAACTGGAAGTATTCGGAGTCGAACGTTATGCCTAGAGATCAAAGTATTCGGAGTCGAATGTTCTGAAATGAAATATAGTTCAAAGCAGAACGAGGCTGACTGAAGAGGTCAAGAAACCAGAAACTTAAACTGAATCGGTCCGCATAGCTTCATATTACAGCATCCTTACTAAGATCTTGAAAACCGTTCAGATTAAGAAAAAGAAGAACAGAATAAAAAATAAAAAAAAAGTTGCAGGTGTTTTAGAAACAGGAAGGAAGGTCATATTAAGAGGTCCACATTTACATAATCAATTATCACCCAATCACTTCTGTTATAGAATCAAAACAAGAAACTGAGGCAAAAAGTGTGATGCCTAAATAGACAACAATAAAGAGCCAAGACATAAACATTACATATGATTACATAGTAGTTAAATTTCTTCTTTCCCAAGACCCTTTAATCAGCTTCCCTCTCTATCTTAACCCATTTCTCCGAAACACTTAAAAGGTGTTTGAGAAAAGCCCAATGGAGATAGGAAATTGCATAGTTTGGACTCACCGGCATCGTTGATTTTGCTACAGAATGCTATTTATTCGTGACTATATCACTCAAATTTGCAATAAAATGTCAATAATTTACAATAACGTGCTGTTTTAACGGGAGTTTTAAATAATCCTGCGACTTTTTTCATAACGCGAGCCGTGCCTTCCGCCTAGACTGTAGAAGCCCTTTGCACCTGTTAAACGAACTAAGCAGGGAAGAGAAAAACAGGGCTATTAAATGCTAACTGTTTATGAGATTGACCCCCTGACAAGTTGCATATGTTAGGCGTCTTTGCACGCCTCTTAAATGTCTCAGAACAAAAACTGAACCAATGTCCAATAGATAAGCTTGACCTGTTATTTTGGAATGCATTTGACATAAGATCTTTGAGTTAATGGAACTCGTAAAGCGCAAAGGGTATCTGGAGCCAAAGTGCAAAGCGCACAGGGCAGTCCCGCACTAAATCAAAGAAACTAATCCATCAACACCTACAGATCCACCTGTACCTCCATAAATATAAGAGTTCCCACTCATCATTTAAACACAAAGCCTAGAAAGAAATAAATGGAGGAAAACAGAATGCATCCAAGATCTAACGCATGTTCAAAGGGTAAAACGAGAAAGGCACCCAATATAGAAGTTATAAATCCTAAGAATGCTAGACAGACAGATTCTTCTTCTCTTCTTCCTCTTCTTCTCCCCCTATTCTTCTCTGTATTCTTCTTCAAAAAGACTGCCGATAGAGAGAAACTGGCGTGGGCGTGAAGCAGCAAAGGCCGAAAAGCTTGCTGCAGGCCCTAGGCACAAAAGCAAGTGCTTTTGTTCTAATAATTACACCTTTTGTGGTCATTGTTTTGTGCATCTTTTCGGTCCACAAATTTCTAAAAAGGTCATAAAAAACACTGGTATTATAAGTTAGTAAGCCTAAGATTAGAAGCCCCTCCCTTACCTGTTCTACCCAATTTCCCGTCTAGATCACTGGCACATTGCTACTTTTTAGCATTGAGGACAAGATCTTGCCATCCCGTCTAATAATTTAAATGGATGAAATCAATTTCTCATTGGCTTTCTTTTCTGTACATCTTTGCCTACACGACTACCACCTGAAAAGTTCTCGGCACTACTCACCAAGCCACAGCAGCACAATCCTGCCCTATCTTTTTCAAATCTCTTTCCCAATACCTATGCGGTTTTTTTTTTTTTTACATGTAAAAAATATGGATCACAAACACCATCATCGCAAGAGTCTTTAAAACATTTCAATAATCTCATGGTACTTGTTTCAATAACGCTGGTAATTTGGTGTCATATCGAACAGAGGCGAAGTGGAAGGTTCCAACAGTGGTTCCTAATGTTTTCAATGAATGAGAAAATATTGATGGCTTAAGTTGAATTCTTCACTTGGAGATGGAGAGTCGGCAATAAACTGGCGGCCGTATGAATTGTAAACGTCGACAGGGGGTAGTTGTTAATCCTTTTAACTACCGAGTAACCATAGTTAGAAACTTTAAAGACCTTTTATGAGCCGGCATCATCTCGACCTATAAAGTTCATATGTGTAACACCGTATTATGGGAAGTTGGGCGAAAAATCTAATGGAGAAGAGCCAAGTAGATGCGCCCAGCTTGAACAAAGCACGCCTCAACAGGTCTTTGCACCTTGCGCTAACTACAAAATTCACGCGCTTTCTCGAAGGGGCATTGCCTAGCCCTAGGCGAGGTGCTGCATGTGGGTTCAATGGCTTTCTGCCTAGGCAGCTTTTAACAACTAAAGAAAGCAAGATTTTAATTCTAACTACTACTACCCGAAGAAACACCTTTTAGGCCACGAGTACAGGCAGAACCCATCAATGGAATTATCAATTTAAATCGCATTACCAAAGGGTCCTTGAAGTATACATGTTTTTGCACGTCAATCTGCATAATTGCACTTTCAGTTGCAAATAAGTCCAAAAACTAACTTCCATTCAAAATCCACCATTAAGTAGTCATGTGCAAGACCTTAAATTAAGGGCATAATTGCCAATTCAGATTACCTGGCAAAGCAATTGGTATCCAAATCCTAATTGGGTCAAGTCAGCATTTTATACAGATTAGTTCACTTCAATATGTGGATTGCTCTTTGGTGCAAATTCACTTCAACATCACCACCACCACGGCAATTACGGAAACCAAACCCGCATGCCATGGCTGTATCTCTACCAAACCATAACCATTGGGTGTTTATCCAACATATTCAGACTATAACTAAGGGTATGGAAACTAAAACCCTATGGTATATGTGAGGCTTGGTCCTGGAAAAAATTGGGTGTCTTACTCCCCAATCGAGTGCAATACCAAGTTGCATGTATTCTGGGAGATCATTTCGTGATTGAAGTAAGTTTTAGATCTACGATGAAAATAGGTATTGGTTGGGTGGGTCATGCATGCAGCGAGGGCGAGCTGTGGTGGTGGAATTGGTTTGGGACTACAGTGAAGAAGGAAAGAGGGCGGGGGGGGGGGGGGGGGGACGTTGTTAGGGTGGTTAATTAGCAACTGTGTGTGACGTCATGGTAATGAGGAGACAAGGCCGCACGGGTGATGGTGGTGGCAGAGAGATACAGAAAAAAGAAGTGGATCTTGTAAAGAAAATCATTGTAGCAACAGAGAAACAGGGAAAGAGAGAGAGGTGTTGGTGGTTGGTTGTTAGTGTCTAGCTGTAATAGTGAAAAGGAGAAAGGGAAACAAGCATCTGACATCAGAGTATGTTTATTTCTTTCTTGTTTTTTAGGTTACTGGACACAATAACAAATTTACCCTTTATTTTGGGCAACGAAATGGCATGTGTCTATTTACCCTTTAATTGGTCAATGAAGTGGCATGTGTCTTGCACATGACCACTTAACGTTGATTTTTGAACGGAAGTTAGCTTTTGCACTGATTCTGAAAGTGCAATTACAACTTATGAGTAGACGCGGGTATTAAGCAGACTGAGGGGACAGTTTTGTCATTATCTCTTACCAAAACGCAACTAAGAAATTGCTGGAGTTGTTCCTTGCTAGGAAGGATTCACGGTAATTTAGACCCACATTTTACTCCAGATAACCAACATTCGATCTTAAATTGCAATCACCAGCAAGCCACTTAGTGCATGTGAGGCAAGGCAACTAGATGCGGCATTAAAAACGGTATACCTTCAAAGCGTCAAGCAGACCAAGGCCCGGGCGTAGTCTGCATGTCAATATTTCCATCTTATTAGGTAGATTCCATCCTCTACTATTCAACAGAAGTGTAGTGCCAAACTGGGAATAACTACAGCCACAATGCATTCCTGAAATCAGAAGCATATACAGATTGAAAGTTTATGACTTTCGCACAAATAGCTCACGTTTAACTTGCCAAACTGGAAATAACAAAAGTTGCACAAGGGAAAATAAAGATGAAGAGCTGCAAAAAGCTACAAGCAAATTACAAAGGATGAAAGGTGCAACTGAAGTTGGGCACCTACGCTGAGGTTTATAGAGTATTTACATATACAGAACTATATATATGAGTAACAATGGCATAGGGGCTGATGAATTTTAAGTTTCAAATGCTCAATATTTCATCAATTACAGTTTGTTTTAAGTGACATTATGCAAAAGCATATAGTTTCAACTAACAAACATGAAGCAGTGCTCATTTTTTCACCGATCTGCCAACAATAACATACCTGCCAAAGAAGCAAGAAAACTAAACCGATCCAACAAAAAATCTACTTGGATGAACAGGGACGATACTCTCAACTGCCCTTTTTTTTCTTTTCCAAAGTATTGCAAATTTTACTTACTATGTTGTGAGAACAGTAGGCAAAATTTCTTACACATGTTATATGGAAATCTCAATGGCTCCGAAATGGAGTTTTTCAGTAACTATATACTCTCCTACAAGTAAAATACGACGTTTTAGCTCTAAGATCATACACAAGTGAATTGCTACATGAATGGTGTTTAAGGATCCCCTTCCATTTAGGAATACAAAGGATAAAGATGTGGCGAGAGTTTCAAAACCTTGTGGGAATCAGAATACTTAGTAGCATCCAATGATAAGACTTTGCATCTAGTAACTGACCTAATTTATACCACTCCTCATCATCATCATCATTATCCAAGCGTTTGCAGTCCCTCCATGTGCATTAGTATTCCAAGATATATTTCTTAGGTACTGTTTGACCATTCCATACTACTTTCTCCATAGACCTCCTCCTAGTGTTACAAAAACTGCATTCCAGGTACTTCAGCTTTGTCCCGCTTAACCTTGAGTCTTTGGATTTTAAAGTACTTGTACGTAACTCGACGTCTAATCATGTCCAGTCTCGTGAATTAAGACTATACCATCCGCATATAATGTACAACATGAGACCTTCCTTATCCCAAATATTCTAAGGAAGCTCGTCTATAACCAAAGTAAAGACATATAGGCTTAAAGCTAATGCTTGGTGAAATCCAAACGTACTTGCAGACTCCTAGTCATTCCATCCGTTGTTCTCACACTAGTACTTGCTCCATCATGCATAGCCTTAAATCACCTTAATAGGCACTCCTTCCCCTAATAGATCCCACTACATAATTTGAGTTGGAACTTTAAAAATAATTCCTGTAATGGATCTCCCAGGCATGATAGCAAATTGATACTCATATATTTTAGTCCCTTCTAATTATACCCTCTCCAAAAGCTTGTGAGCTTGATCCCCTCTTAGTTGTTGCAACTTTAGATATCTCATGAATTCTTATATATAGGTATTAAAGTGCTTTCTTCCACTCCAAAAGCATTTTCAGACAACACGAGATTTGTTAGACAACAGTCATCAAATCTATGCCCACATCAAGTAAGCTTCTCCAAACCTCAGTATTGGATATCGTTTTGTCCTATAGCCTTCCCTACTTCCATCCTTTTCAAAGGTTCCTGCACTTTTCACTTCAGATGTTTCAACTCTACGTACCAAACCACTGATTGGTATCACCAAACAAGTCATGTAGTTCGTAAGGATTAGCATCAATTCCTCCGTTAACTAGCCTATCCAAGTATCCTCACAATATTTCTCTACCTCATCTTCTTTCACTAATTACCCCTGATTCTCATCCTTGATACACTTTAAATGGTTCAAGTTTATGCTTCTCCTTTCTCTTACCTTATCTAGTTTGTCGATCCTTTATCACCCTCTTTAGAATTGGACAACCAACAAAAATAGGTAGTGCAGAGGATGATTGCACACGAGCTCTAATTGACGGACTTTTGACATATTAATCATGTAGGAAGCGAGACTAGTAGAATATCCTCTAATCGCTGTGACATGCATACGGAATTACATATGTAGACACATATTCTTACTCCCTCCATGTCACTGGATTTTCTCCTTCGACATTTTTCGAATTCCAAAGATTGAAGTTGATACATGTAAGAAATTGAACTCAACTCAAACAAGATTCATAGGTAAATAAGTATTGTTTTGCATGTCAAGATACGGTAAACAACGACTGAAGTCAATGTTTACATGTTAAACAGAGGGGTACGTGACAACAATCATAATTAGCACAAACATTATCAACCATGATGATACCTAATCGTCAACGGTAGTCTCATGGGACAAATAAAGATTTTGAGTTTTAAAATGAACATATTCTCATCCCTAAGGCTTCCGTAAATAAATACTCAATTTTCTTACATTAGCAAAACATATCCCAAAATGGAAACAAAGTCCCCACTAACAAGAAGCTTTCCCTTCAGTGCGAAAATTCATATCTCCAAAAAATCTATCCAAAGTGATGGCCAATTTTGCCTAAGATTGAGAAATACATAATTCCTTCTAGCATGCCTTATTACACTTTGGTTTCAAACCTCCTGATATGTTACCCACAACTACTACACTAGAATGGTTTGCACCCAAAATTACCACAGTACCTATACTGAAAAATGACATCGAACATAAACCATAACCATATCCTCCCGAAAATTTTGGCATGCAAAGTTTTTAATCAGATAGCATGACACTAACACACCCATTGTTATTAAAGGCACAGGCGCACCTAAGGCACAAAAGATACCTGGAGCCTGGGCACACCTTTTCGAAGAGAGGCGCAAAATAAAAATAAATAGATATTATTGCACTAAACCAAAAAAATTACTTAGAAAATTTTCCTGGATACGGCAATTTAACAAACTTCAAACACTAAAAAAAAGTGTCAAATCCAACGAGAAATAGTAAGTACTTTGAACATGACACCGTCATCTTCATCAATAGCAACAGCCAAGGCAGCAATGCTTTCTGCAAAGGAAATCATAGGCTCCATGTCCGACATTGTCCTCCTTAACGTCTTCTTCTTTGTCTGCGGTCTACTCAGTACATACTTGGTTTCAATTTACTACATCTTGGTTTCAAGTTTCAACTTCATATCTGTGGTATTAGCTCGTGGCGTTCATAATTCATCTAAATAAATGTACCCAGAGAGCATGTGCGCGTTTTCTTAGACAATAAGTACGCAAAATTAGCCCTCAACAACACATAGAAGTCAGATACTGCAAACCGATTCTACCATCTCAGCACAACAATCATATTGGTTTCACATTTAGAGAGAGAGAAACGAACCTGGTGATGATCGGCGGCAAGAGTAGCAGCCGGTAGCACTGAGACCAGGAGCCGGGGGCGGCGCGACGGGAGCAGCAGCTGGTGGAAACTGGAGCAGCAGCAGTAGGCAGCAATGGGAGCAGCAGCCGGCGGCGAGCTCAACAGTAGTGGGCGGCGCCCCACGGTGCACAGCAGGAACACAATGGATTGGGAATATGGGGTTTTTAGGGTTTTTTTTTTTTTTTTCTCTCTAAGAATTTGGTTGATGATGTGGAAGAAAATTTCGAAAAAACAAAATCAACTGTTGAAATGCCACGATGATAAATTGATAACAATTAAAGGAGTGTACAAGAAGAATTTGCTTCTCTCCCTTTTTTTTTGGGCAAATTACACTTATATCCATGAGGTTTGGGTATAATTACAGTCAAGGACAACGAGTTTCAAAATGTAACATTCCGTGACCAAATGCATTTTTAAAATGTATCAGCCGTGTCCATCCGTTAGGGTTCCATCCAAAAATTGTACTTTTTGTATGATGTCATCAATATGTATTTTTAAAATGACGATACTACCCCTTGTACTGTATATACTGAATATTTTTAAAAATTTTAAATTTAAATTTCAAGCCTTAATTTAAAGTCACAATTAGGATTTTATTGAAACCTTAATTTGCAAATTAGGATATTATTGAAACCCTGATTTGTAAATTAGGATTTTTCTGGAACCCTAATTTGGAAATTAGGATTTTCCTGAAACCCTAATTTGCAAATTAGGGTTTTCCGGGAACCCTAATTTCCAAATTAGGGTTCCAAGAAAACCCTAATTTGCAAATTAGGTCCAATCCCTCACCCTCGGCAGCCCCTTCCCTCCCCGCCGGCAGTCCCCTTCCCTCCCCGCCGGCAGCCCCTCTCTCCCCGCCAGCAACCCCTTCCCTCCCCGCCGGCAGTCCCCTTCCCCGTCGGAAGCCCCTTCCCTCCCCGTCGGCAGTCCCCTTCCCCGCCGGAAGCCCCTTCCCTCCCCGCCGGAAGCCCCTTCCCTCTTCGCCGACAGCCCCTTCCCTCACCCCGGCAGCCCCTCCCTCCCCGCCGACAGCCCCTTCCCTCATCCCGACAGGCCCTTCCCTCCCCGCCGACAGCCCCTTCCCTCACCCCGGCAGCCTCTTCCTTCCCCGCCGGCAGTCCTCTTCCCCGCCAACAGCCCCTTCCCTCACCCCACAGCCCCCTTCTCCTCCGGCAGATCCACCACCGGCGACGTCGCCGTCGCTCTTCCCCCTCCATCCCTTCTCTCATCCCCCGCAGCAGGGGTGCGGCGATTGGGGTTGTCCTTGACCCCGTTCATGCAGCATAAGTGACAGAAATGGGGTGCGGGGTGGGGGCGCGGGGGGGGGGGGGGGGGTGCTGGGGTGCTGGGTGTGGGGAGAGGAAGAATAAACATTAAATTTAGTGGGTAATTTATTTTAAAGTAAGGGGCAATCAAGTCTTTTTGTCAAAACCGTTAAGTATTTTTGTATTCCGTTTGTCAATGGACATAAGTGTTACATTTTGAAACTTTGTGTCCTCGCGTGTAATTACCCCCAAACCTCAGGGATATAAGTGTAATTTGTCCTTTTTTTTCGCCCGCATGTAGCACCCTCGATCTTTGTCGGTTGTCAAGCCTCGAGTTGGTAATATAGTGATAAGAATATAATTACCTTATGTTGGCACCAAAAATAATTGACTTTAAAATTGATCAGCGATGATCGAACGAGTGTACAAGTTTAGAGCAATTACGAGCAAAACATATGTCTCAGAATTTAATTTCGAGCACCGGGATGGGCTCACAACCTTGAAGCCATCGCCGCCTCAATCAAAGCGACGGGGCTCCGGCCCTCGCACCGGGATGGGCTCGCAACCTTGAAGCCATCGCCATCTCAATCAAAGCGACGGGGCGCCGACCCTCGCACCGGGACGGGCGCGCAACCATAATGCCCTCGCCGGCTCAATCAGTTGACGGGCTCCGGCCTTTGTCCGCCCAATCAACCGGGGGCTCCGGCCCTCACCCGCGCGACCAACCGACATGCTTCTGGGGGATCCGCTCGTAGTGCTCCAGCACGAGAATGCCCCGCCACGGACTTCGAGCATCAAGCCATGAACATGCACGCTCATATCACCGTCGATCATCGACGTCGTCAGGGCAATGAACCGCGGGTCACTCCGGGACGGGAGCAGGTCCTCGGAGGGCATCGCGTCCGGCACGCCTGGCAGTTGGCTGCAGGGGCAACCCTCACCGCTGCCAGGATCTCGGCGCGTCTCATGACGCATCTCGTGGGATTCAGTAAGGGCTTGGACTGGAGGCTGGGGCAACGGGCTGCTCTGACCATGCTACCGCGGTGTGGTCAGTCTCCTCAGACAGGCAGAGGGACGCTGCAAGGGCAGGGCGACATGAACTCGGGGACCGGCATATCCGACGGACAATCAATACTGTGGGACCCCCTACGGCGACGTGTCACCACCGGATGACGACACGTGTCGGCTGATGACACGCGCATATTTGTGCCTATATATAGTGGATTTTGAAGCTTATTCAAGACTACTTCTCTCTCATTTCAAGATTTCACTTTCTCTCTCTAAAAACTTATTCTTTCTTGATTTCTAGTGAGAGAAAGACATTTCACCTCCTGACGTTGGATCATCGACGTTGCACCCTTGACACGAACTGCCGACTGCTGACTGTCGCCCCTGCTCGTCGTCCCCTTGCTGACGCGGCACTGCCAGCCCTCGCGACCTGTCTGGGGAGCCTTGCTCTCAGCCCTTACTCCGTCCTTGTTGTCTCCCACTTCGTCTACCTGGAAGCCAACGCAGACTGCATCCTTTGTGGCACCTCACGTGGCACGCAAACCAACTTTTAGCGGCAACAAAAATCAAATGAAGAAGGAAGGATGACAGAACTATACCAACCAACAATTTTAGCCTTAGTTTTATTCTTTCCTTTTGCCTTTCTTTCTGTAGTCAATTGTGTAACTTGCAAGATAATCGGAGATTAAGTCCAAATTTTTATTAATATATATATATATATATATATATATATATATATATATAGGGAGCTGATCCCTTGACAGCGTAGGCAAAATAGGATATCTTGCCAGCGCGATCTGGCCGTCCATCCCGAAGGGATGGACGGTCCAGATCACTTTTTTTGCGGCGCACGAATGTCGTCCGCTAGACTGTCTAGCAGACGGGTATTTTTACCATCCTGCCCTCGCTCACCCGTCCGCTAGACTGTCTAGCGGACGGGTGTTTTTACCATCCTGCCCTCGAATGTCCGTCCGCTAGACTGTCTAGCGGACGACATTCGTGGGCAACAAAAAGTAGTCCGCTACACTGTCTAGCGGACGACTGTTGTGTAGCGGACGTTGGCAAGTATTCGAAACCTTCTAAACTTCTATTCATTCCTTCTTCTCATGATCAAACCAGCGTTCCTTCTTCTCACGATCAAACCAGCGGCGTTGGCAAGTAGATCGGCGCAATTTCTTTGCAAGAAATCCTTTAATCGTCTCATCAATCACGTAAGTGATCAAACTAATCCTTTCTTTGTTAATCCTTTCTTTGTTCATAACCTAGAGTTCATCTTGCGGCGTTGGCAAGTAGATCGGCGCAATTTCTTTGCAAGAAATCATTTAATCGTCTCATCAATCACGTAAGTGATCAAACTAATCCTTTCTTTGTTCATAATCTAGAGTTCATCTTGCGGCGTTGGTAAGTAGATCGGCACTATGCTAGCGTTTGTCAATGTATATACATATATATTATATATGTGTATTGCGTATTATCTGATCACATGATAGCGTTGAATATTCCAACCTCACCCTCTCTCCAGTATTTCAGTTGCAAAAAAGGACTTTAAACTCTGGACCAGAAGATCAGTCGGTATTATATGACCAAACATCTCATATCAGTACGCTCATATGGGATGGTGGAGTAAGATACTTATTTTATCGTTTATATCGTTTTTTTTGCTTACGTATTTCAGTTGCGAACGTTGTATATCGTTTATTTTGCTTAAATAATATTTATTAATTCATAGGAAAGAGCACTTTTCAACACGGTAGAAGTAAGCGATAATTTCAACGCCTGGAAATTGAACAGAACCCAGAAAAGAGTACTGCGTGGGATAGGGTGTGGGATGTTCACGCATGGGCAGATCTTTCAACACCTTGACCAGAACTTAATAGGTGCCCTTGTTGAAAGGTGGAGAAGTGAAACGAATACGTTTCACTTCCCTCTCGGAGAGATGACAATTACCCTAGAAGATGTAGGGTTCATCTTAGGGTTACCGGTGACGGGGCGGCCGGTAATAGCTCATCCGTCCGAAGCAACGAATAAGAGGACCGCTAGGGACTTCTTTACTTCGATACCCCAGGATGGATTTGGCAGTGGTGGTATCAAGTTGAAGTGGTTGGTAGATACCTACGGGGTTTTGCCGGAAAACTATACGGGCCATGACCTTGTGCTGTACACACAAGCCTTCCTCTTGTGGGTGATGGAGGCAATATTATTCCCAACGACGTCGAAGAACACGGTCAGCGTCAAATATTTACCGTTTTTGCGTAACCTGGCTGAGGTTGGGGATTATGCCTGGGGTGCAGCAACTCTTGCATACCTGTACCGAGCATTGCACAAGGCAACGAGGCCCGACTCCAAAGCGATATGTGCATGTCTCTCGCTATTGCAGGTATATCATACAATTCTTCATTACGTGCTCTTTGTTGTTTTTTTTATTGTTGAATGGGCAATAAATGTTGACGATACATATTTTAATGTCTTTGCTCTCAGGTGTGGTCTTATGAACACCTTGCTACCGGCGCACCCAGGCGTAGGGACGGAACAGATAATGTGTGGCCTCGGTTGTGCGCCTGGGAGTACAGCCGGAAGGAAACCCACTACGAGAGGAGAGACGATCCCCATCACAACATTTCATACTATCGGGGGGAGCTCGACTCGTTATCTCCTGGCCAGATGCGATGGGCACCGTACAAACGTTTGGCGCGACGGGTGGGAGAGTCGTTCGTCTTCACGCTCTCCGGGTTGCAACGCACACCCCTGATCCACTTCGAGGTCGCAGAGTGGCAGCTGCCAGATCGCGCTATGCGCCATTTTGACTGCCTGCAGGGGTTGCCAGCCGACACGCCAGATATGAGGCTTAACAGGAACCCACCGGGTGTCGAACTGTTTGGCAGGGCAAATGCGCACGACTTGTGCGCGCGTGAAATTGAGGTCTGGAATTCTTGGCAGGACACGCCGGCGGCCCTTGTGTCGGCGCCGGAGCCCGGCATCACGATCGAACAGTACAATGAGTGGTACTACCGCATCACCCGGAGGAGAGTAGCTCCAGTGAGGTTTGAACGCGGGGAGAAGTACCACCCTAGGGGTCAGATCGATGAGCACATGGCATACAATCTGGTAAGTTGCCCAACCAGTGCTTCTAATTGAACTTGATCATTCTAAGTGTGTACGAAGTTACTTATTTATTATCTCTCTGGATGTAGGTTAATGCCTCGTTCGCCTTCTTCCAGAAGTTGAGCGAGCGGAAGGATTTGGTGGATGCCATGGGCGAGGAGCTTCGCCAACAGGCTGAAGCATTGGTGCTTGGCTGCGGGAATTTTTTGCGGCAAGCATCGGGACGGCCAAACCCGGTAATGGGTTACCCGGGGTGGCAGCGGCCGTGTGGCCCCGAGGGAGGCACCGGCCCCTCGAGACAGACTGCGGGAGTACGCCAGGGATATGGTTCTCCCGCTGTACCGGGGAGGGGTGGTGATTGGGGACCGCCAAGGACCATGGGCCAGGCTTAAGCGCCGTGGGATTATTACAGTGCGCCCTCCTTCTCGCTACTATTGGATTCGGTACCCCAATCCCTCTCTCAGAGTCAAGTCACGCCAGGCGGGGGTTTCCGCAACATCAGTCTGCCCNTTGTCCCGTGGGCAGGACCATCTATTGCCGAAGGCGGGCAATACCCCCCCGTTGACGCCCCTGAAGGAGTGCAATATCCCCCTTCGACCCCCCCGAAGGAGTGCAATACCCCCCGGTCGACCCCCGAGGGCAATATCGCAAAGGGCATCCGTTGAAGCCCCTAAAGCCGCAGAAATGCCAGATAATCAGAGAGCGTTATTTTAGCGGCGTCCCGCATGATAAAGTGTTGTATAGTGTGGATCATCCGGAGGGCATGGAATACTTTTGCTCGTGGGGAGAACTGGCACCGCTGGCTCCGGGGAGCTGGTTAGACAACGGTGTCGTCTCCACCTACGTGGAGATTCTGAAGGAAAGGTGTCGGCAGCAGCCGACCTATCCGGCTGTTTTTTTGTTCGATGCCTTTTTTCATGGCATCCTAGTGTCTGAATGGTAGGAGTGGGTCGAAAATAGGGGGAGGAAAAAGTTGGCCCAGTGGAGACCGTCCGTTAACCTGCTTGCATATCTTAATAGGGATAGTCCGGGGAGCGACAGGGTTGCCGAGGTGTTTCGAGTCCCATATCTAGGGCAGAGCGACTGGTAATTGGTTTGCTATTCCCCAACAAGTAAAGTCGTATCGGTGATCGACAGTCTCCACGACGATACTCCTCATATGCCTGTGCTGCAGATGTATAAAGCCCAGTTGGACGCGTTGGTATTTTTACGCTCGCTGTATAATTTTCTGATTCTTTCTTGCTATCNATTTTTATTCGTGTCTTACACCATTTTCTGTTTCTCACACAATATTTTTTGTGCAATGGTCAATCGTGTCCGTAATGTCCCCGTACCGGCGCGGCCAAATCTCGATAGGCGATTGAAGAAGAGGAGGCCCAAGCAACGTAACACTTCGGACTGCGGCGTCTTCCTTTGCATGTACATGGATTTCATTTGTCGCTCTGAGAGCCTCAAGGCGGCCGTCTGGAGCCAAGCAGAAGTTGAAGCCTATAGATATAGAATAGCTTGGCAAATTATGAAAGGCCGGCCTAGAGCGGTTAGGTTATAAAAAATCCGGCTAATGACGAGAATCCGCCCCAACAATAGGACCCCAGTTGAAATTGTATCATAACAGTATTTTTTACATAAACCGTACGCCATTGGTGTGATTTGATTTGTGTTGATTTCTGTTGTCGAATACTGATTTTTCTGATGAACGTTGTTGGTTTCTTGGCCTCATGAAGACCAAAATTTTTCTAAGTGTTGATGCTGGGAGTTTCTGTTACGCCGTCCGCTACATTGTCTCGCGGACGTAAAATAAAGACCAAATTTTTTCAAGTGTTGATGGGGTTGTTTCTGCTGCGCCGTCCGCTACATTGTCTCGCGGACGTAAAATGGACCAAATTTTTCTAAGTGTTCATGGGTGATGTTTCTGCTGCGCCGTCCGCTACATTGTATTGCGGACGTAAAATAAAGACCAAATTTTTCTAAGTGTTGATGGGGTGAGTTTCTGCTGCGCCGTCCGCTACATTGTATCGCGGACGTAAAATGAAGACCAAATTTTTCTAAGTGTTGATGGGTGATGTTTCTGCTGCGCCGTCCGCTACATTGTATCGCGGACGTAAAATGAAGCCCAAATTTTTCTGCTGCGCCGTCCGCTACATTGTATAGCGGACGTAAAATGACCAAATTTTTCGAAACAATTAAGCACAATTAAGCGAGGAAAAATTTCGAAACACAATCAACAAGAACACAAATTATTTTATTAATAATAAATTAGGGTTCACATTGGGGGAAAGAAATTTTTTCACAAGTGCTCCGATCAAAGATTACAACTTGAAAATCCCACCACCCAAGGTGTTCAAACACTACAAAGTCCCCAAGTTCGAGGCCATGCTGGCGCACGAAGACGTTCCAACCCTCTGCGAATTGCTTTTTTTGGGGTCGGCCGGGCTTCAGCTTGATTTCAACCTGCCATGCCCCCTTGCGGCTATATAATCTTGCACTGTCATGAATTGTTGTAAATTGATTGGTGAAGGCTTCCGGTATGTCCTAACAAACACAATACACAAAAAATAGGTTAGTTTTTAACCAAAAGATTTAACACACGAAAATACAGAGATAGAGGGATGGCATACAAGTTCATTCTCAAACCCCGGCATCATGACTTTGAAAAAGTGTTTGCCTGCCAGGTGCAAGTTGCCAATAAAATCGTGGGTGGTCCCCGATCCAGAAGCCATCGAGGTCGGCGTTGAGGGGGGGATGGTTTATCGCCGAAGTTGTGGGTCACCGGAGATGTGGGTCGCCGGAGATGGAGTAGTGGCCTGGGCTAGATGTTCCAGACAGAAAGAGTGGCCTCCAGATTGGACTGAAATGATTAATATATATCATTTAGACTTATCTGCTACATTGTATAGCGGACGATAAAGAAGACCAAAAGTTTTACTGCTCTGACATCCGCAACATTGTATAGCGGACGATAAAGAAGACCAAAAGTTTTACTTCGATGCCACCCCTCCGCTATACAATATAACGGACGTAAAAGACGTCCGCTACATTGTATAGCGGACGATAAAGAAGACCAAAAGTATTACTTCGATGCCACCCGTCCGCTATACAATATAGCGGACGTAAAAGACGTCCGCTACATTGTATAGTGGACGTACAAACACCAAAAGTTTTTCTTCGATGCCACCCCTCCGCTATACCAAAAGTCGATGACGTCCGCTACATTGTATAGCGGACGGGGCTTACAAAAAAAAACAAACTTGAAATAAAGACTTTAGATTTGATTCGATGGCCTCTCATAGGTCCATTTTAAAAAAATTCCAGTTCCCGGTCGAAAAATTATCCCTCCGAAAATTATTACAAATGTCACGAAAATTATTACAAATGTCATAAAGTTGTACAATTAAAGGTCCACTGCAGCTTGTTCGTCCTCATTATTACCCGGTCGAAAAATTATTACCCGGTCGAAAAATTAAAGGTCCACTGCAGCTTGTTCGTCCTCATCTTCGGTGCCACCGTCTTCCCCGTCTTGCAAACCCCCTGAACTTATCCCCAGTGCCTTGTAATGGTTCCGCTTGTCGTGGTCGGTCATTTTGTTGCACAATGCACACCTTCGCAGCTTTTTAGGTTGAGTTGCCGTTTCAATAGAGCTTTTCATCCGCGTAGATCTCTTGCGGCCTTTCGTTTGCGATATAATTGGATCCAACAAACGGATATCATTGTCGTCTTCCTCCTCCGGCTCGTCATCTTCTGATACCCCCGTCGTAGGCTCGGTGTCAATCGCATTGGTGACTGAAGCTGCTTCCAACTGGTCGACGATGGGCTCTTGTTGCTGAGCTACCTCGAGGAGATGTTTATAACCGACCATTGTAGCAGCACCCTTTACGGACAAACGGGTGAACATCGTCACCAGATGATTATACCGCAACGTCTCTGATTCTTCAAAGTCAGTATACGGGTGCTCCGGAAAGGAAATGGTACCATGCAAACTGTTTGCACCTTTCGTCCACCGTGGCAAGACATATTTATCGGGGATTGTCCGGATATTCTTCTAAGTGAAAAACCGCAGAACGTGTCTACACAGGATGCCATGGAACTCAAACTTCTTGCAAACACATGTCACCGAGTCCGTCAATGTGTCGTGGCTCACCGTATACATTCTGCGCAGCTTCTCAGGGACGAGGTCATTCACGAGCGAATAAACCTTGTACTCACGCGTAGACATTTCTGCCACCTTGTTTATACTGTATCGTCCGGATTTTCGCAGCTCTACTTGGTATAGCAAGAAGATCTCCTTCGTATAGACTTTGGCACCGTTCATCTCCAGCGGGGTCTCGAGCAACGTTCTCCTTTGTTTGTACGTTGTTGCAAAGTCGGCAGCCCTTTCTTTTACGAACAACGAAGCTACCGCTTTTTGTGCGGATGCAACGAAAGTCTTCAAATTGGTAGTTGTACCCACATAACTATCGAACGTGGCATTCATGGATTCACTCCTGCCCGTCGTTTTCATGCCCGCTGAAAAATACCTCCTCGTGTAAACGCCAATCCATTGCTCTTTGCGCTCGTACAAGTGCTGGAGCCACTCGTTGTCTTGCAATGAGTAATCCCGAACAAGCTTTTCCCACCTCTCCTCGAATTCCTCAATCGTTAACGACTTGAGGACGCACTTGTCAAAATCCTGTTTAAAGTCTTGATACTTTGCGTACACGTGATGCAGCCGTTCCGGGTATTTGTTGCTTATGTGCCAGGTGCACAAGTTGTGCCGAGTGTCTGGGAAGACGGTCGCAATAGCCTTCTTCATTGCCAAATCTTGATCGGTGATGATCACTTTGGGTGCTTTGAAGTTCATTGCTTCCAGCCACGTCCTAAACAACCATTCAAAAGAACTCTCGGTCTCGTCCCTTAACAAGGCGAACCCGAACAGGATGGAGTGATAATGATGATTGACCCCCGTGAAAGGGGCGAACGGCATCGAGTACTTGTTGGTACGGTATGTGGTGTCGAACGTCACGACATCCCCAAAATGCTTATAAGCAAGCCTCGAACGATCGTCGACCCAAAAAATTGTGCTAACTCGATGCTCGTCGTCAAGTTTATAATCGAAGGTCAACTGCGGGTCCTCCATCTGCATCCGTTTCAATAGGCTCATTGTGGCTTGAGCATCATTGAGGTCATACGCGGCTCGTCTATGGGTTCGGACCGCGTTACGAACGTCTGTCGTGTTAAAGGTCAAATTTTGAATTCCCCCAGCCTGTTCAGCAAGAACATTAATCATGTCGGTAGGTCCTAGTCGCGCATTGCTCATTGTCTGAATCAGGCTCCTCGCGACCTTACCCATCTTCTTGTGTTGATGCATCTGACTCACCTTAGAAGGGGTTACTAACGGGTGATTGTGTGCCAGTTCCAGGCTGGTAATAAGCCAATGGTCTTGTTTGGGTTTGTAGCTTACGAACATCTTGACCTGGCAATTTGTGCGCTCAAAGCAGTCCCGTCTTCTACGCGGATATCCTATTTCGTCATCACTGTCATCATTGCCTACGCGTGTCTCATTTTGCACTGGGTTTCTGCTCCTATGGCACTCGTATAAGCGAGAGCATATCTTTCTCGTTATGGTGCTCGTTCTTGAAGTCTTTATTCTACAGCCAAAACCAACCCTACATGAATACGCTCGAAAACATTCTTCAGATTCTTCAAAAGAAGAAAATGTTCGTCCTAGATACAGATCACTAGCATCTACAGGGACGTTCGAGCTCGACACGAAATCCGACATTGTGAAACAAGAGCTGTGTAGAAATAGACTACGCTTAACAATCAAATGGCATTTCTAACTGAAAATATTACCTAAAAATTAGGATGACAAACATACGGTATGCATAATCTCAAAAGTGTCTCCAAATTAACAATTATTAATTTATTGAACATAACAAATTTAAATTAGTAAGATAAATAGACGAATTCATCATGCCAAAAAATTGAATTAAACTATAATGAATTAAATATAAAGTTAACAAATTATACCTTTTTGATGAACATCATGTCTAGAACATCACAAAAAATCTAGAGTATAAAATCACAAATTGATGAATACAGTGACAAATTTCTAGAACATCAAGAAAACTTGAAGCAAACTTACCTTGCTTGAGCGAAGCTTGAAGCAAGTGTTACTCGAAGCTTAAAGGCAGCTGAAAATGGAAGCGAATCCGAAGGAGAAGAAAATTGTGCTCAAAGAAAATTGAGTAGGCTTGAAGGCAGCTGAAAATGGAAGCGAGTCCGAAGGAGAAGAAAATTGTTCTGAAAGAATCGGTCAGCAGAAAATACTGTCCGCAACACAGTGTAGCGGACAGAATTGCACACTTGTCTGAGTCACAGACAGTGTAGCAGGCCCACGAATGTCGTCCGCTAGACAGTCTAGCGGACAGAATTGCCGAAGCACTTGTCTGAGTCACAGACAGAGTGGCGGGCCCACGAATGTCGTCCGCTAGACAGTCTAGCGGACGGGTGAGCGAGGGCAGGATGGTAAAAATACCCGTCCGCTAGACAGTCTAGCGGACGACATTCGTGCGCCGCAAAAAAAAGTGATAGGGACCGACCATCCCTGCGGGATGGACGGCCAGATCGCGCTGGCAAGATATCCTAGTGTGCCTACGCTGTCAAGGGATCAGCTCCCATATATATATATATATATATATATATATATATATACTTTGGCCTTTTCAATCAATCAAATAACTTTGTAGGTGTATCTTTACTTTGTAATTCTAATATTTCCATTTTGGATAAGTCTTTTAAGAAAGGTAAAAAGGAATATGCACTTCAAATCGAGTCTTTACCTATTGTTCAATTGAAGATTTGTAACTAGACACAAACATTAGGGGACTAGTGGGACTTTTTTAATTGAACGTAGAAATGCCAAGCACTAGGAGCCAAGCAAGAAATGATATTGCTAGTAGTGGCATAATTAACTAAAACCAATAAAACAACCCCTTGGGGTGGCGGGAGGTTGGGGGGGAGGAGAATATGGTTTTTAAAAAATGATGGGGAATTTAAACTAAACACAATCATGAATCTCAATCAAATCAAGTAACACTTCAATGAAGATGCTAATTATACAATCTCAAACAATTATACAATCTATCTCCGGGTCAAGATCAAAATCCTCACAACACTTGGCGATATCCCCAAACCAAGCACAAGCCTTGCATCAACAAAGCTCGCTCAAGACTTGACAAACTCAAGCCTTGATCACAATTATTTTGCAAAGATCAAAGGTATAAAAAAAATCCTCTTGAATGGAAATCGGTACAAATGAAGCTCTAGTACAATAGAAAGATGGGAGAATTAATGACTTGAAGAATGCTTACTCTCAATCAAAGAATTAATCACAAAGATGCTCTCTTTAATGATGTAAAATCATGAAAATGAAGAGAGAAAAGTTTAATCCATGAGCCTTGATGTTTCCCCAATAAATGGAGGCTTAGAATATGATTTATATAGTGTATGATAAAGCCCCAACTCATTTTAATATGGTAGATATCATATATAGCCGTTATTGACAGATTTTGCATGATTTTGGGAAAGACCAGCCGATATTTTTTAGCCAACGATCAATAAAGTCGACTGCATTCCTAGTGTAGTCCGCTTTATTCCTAATGTAGTCGACTGCATTTTTATACTGATCTTTGGAAGTACACTGATTCATCGGCGGTTGCTCAATTTTGCAACTATGTTTCTTCTATTGGTATTTTATTTTAATTATGTACCAAATTAGCTAGAATCTCATTTTACTATCAGGTTTATGGATGAACGTCGCCAGGAGTTGCTTGAATAAAGTGCCAATGAACTTAAGTTTTATCTTTTATAACTGAAGCAATTGTAGGACATTTCTGAAGGATCTTTGCCCATGTGACACACAAAAGACCAGTAGTTGATATGGAGAGCAACAACTTGACTCCTCTCTAATGTAGTCTTCTCCACTCAGATAACAATTGCTTTCATTTCTTTTTGGAGGAGAAGAGTGTTCAATTACAAGATTCTACATACCCTTCACAATTAACAAAAGGAGAATGCAACCTAAACAACCATTTCAGCTTCTCTAACATCCAAGAGTAATCCCTACGTCCAAGCTTATCGTTGGTTCAACACTTAACACGTATCTTGGTGGTATCAAGTCATCAAGCAAAACCGTATTCACCCATGCTGACCGTTCCGCTACTGCTAGTCTTGTAGTTCGCTTTCCTCTGCATGGATTCTTAGCTCAGCGACTGCACGAGGAATACGTATTCCCAGAATATCAAATAGGTGGTAGGTTTCAACTTGCACCAGTATGTCTTCAACAACTGCATCTGCCCGTTTATGATGTCCCTTACGGATGGAAGCATTTTGGCTTCTACATGACTTGAATTTCATTACACCATCTGCAGATGTGTAGTGGTACATCCTCACTTCAACATCTCTATTAGCATGTCTCCTTCAGACATTTACTAATGAAAATCAGCAAATATCCTAATGACAGAACGGTCCAAAAGAACTTTGGTATCCACACTTTTGCTTCATATTACAACATTCTTATTAAAATCTTGAATTGGTTCAGATTAGGGGGGGGGGGGAAGCTTGCATGTTGTGAAAAATAGGAAGCACAGTGATATTAAGATGCCCACATTCACATAATTAATCACCCAAGCACTTATGTAATAGAATCTCATATGGGTAAAAAAATATTATTTTGACACTTGTCACCATCTGGTAAAGTTAAACCTGCCACAATACTCATGAAGGAGGATAAAGTGGGGACTAACTACCTTCCCATCATTTACACCATTCATTAAGGCAGTAACCCCCACCCCCCATTCAAGACAATTAACTACTATTAGTGGAAGTAACCTCTCATTAATCTAGTAACTCCCTAATTAAATAGGGAAGTAAATAAACCACTAAGGAAGGACCATATAAAAGGAAAATACGGGAACCAAGAAAGGCAAGTGACTTCATTTGAGTTTACATTATAATCTCCTAAAATTTCTTCTGACTTAAGCATCGAAGATTTTCTGCCGGAAATCCTTCCGGCGAATCACTGGTGTTGTCTTTTTATTGTGCAGGTCTATTGACGAATCAAGTTCCAGATTTCATCCGCAACATTTTGGCGCCATCCGTGGGACCCAGAATTCGTGAATATGCCATGTCTCATAATCCTAATTCACAAGCTCAGCAAGGTGGGGGCCCTCCACCGGGGTCATCTTCAGCACTGATACGTGACCCAGCTTGTGGGGTATCCGCATCTCAACCACCCAACCATGGCAAAAAGGTCGTAAGTGTGCCTATAATCACTACTGTGGCGCGAACCACCACAGTTGCAGTACCCGTAATCCCTGCAGCGATACCAACGACCGTAGCAACGGCACCGACATCTGTAGCAGTGGTGCCACCAGCTGTGACGTTTACTCATCCATCCGCAAACATTATCTTACGTCCACTTCAAACTGTTGGCGTATCTGAACCTCCCACTACTGGTGTCACCACAACGGGTGTGATCAACACTACTCCATCATCCATGGATAGTCAAACCGACCTGATGGCCGTTATTCGAGCAATGCAACAATCCTCAACAATCAGAACCACCCAGGCCTCCAGGCACTTCTAAGACGCCAGAACGAACAAGCCACAACCAACACATGAAACAAACGGAGGATAAGGAATCCGATGACGAAAGGCAGAATCTGAGATCTAGGAGGCATTAATAGAACTATTATGAGGTTCACTCTGCCAGAAACACTTACGCCAATACTGGCGGTAATCGAGAAGAGCGTTATTCCAATGCTCCAATTATAATTGGACAACCATTCACAGAGCAAATCGATCTCTTCCCAACTCCTCCGAACTTCAAGATGCCTCCGTGTGAGTCATATGATGGCACATGAGACCCGATGGAACATTTGGCTCGCTTTACCTCAGGAATGAACCTACATCTGGTCCCTGACCAGATCATATGTCGGGCTTTTCATGTAACATTGAAAGGAGCCGCACACATGTGGTTCCTACACCTTGCACCTCGTTCCATCTCCTGCTGGGCCCAGTTGGTGGAATCCTTTCGAAGCAACTTCCTCACAAGTCGTGTGCAAAGGAAGAATTCTTCAGCCCTTTTTCGCATAATTCAGGGGCCGAAAGAGAGTCTAAAGTCATACTATGCTCGCTTTAATTCTGAAAAACTCTTTATCGATCATCTAGATCCAAGAGTGACTTTTGCGGCGATGGCCAGAGGAGTCAGACTAGGAACGCCCTTGCGATTCTCTCTGAACAAACGCCCACCAGAGAATATGTCTGATCTTCTTGACATAGTAGAGAAATATCTTTGGGCATAAGAAGATTCAACGACGTCGCATCAAGAAGAGATTCATTCAGGGCAGAAGAGGCGAGATCATCCAGAAGGGAAGAATCAGGACGAACCCAAGCGTCCACGAACAATCCTCTCCAAATCATTTACTCCTCTCAACACTACTCGTGAACATATCCTTCACCAAATCAAGGGCCAAAACATCCTCAAATGGCCCAAGCCTATGAGAGGACCAGAAGAAAGGAGATATACTCAGGTATACTGTCATTTTCACAAGGACCATGGTCACACGACAAAAGAATGCAAAGTGCTCTAACGAGAAATAGAGAATCTCATAGCCAAAGGACACCTTAAACAGCTCGTCAAAAGCCTATGCGTAGAACAACACGTCGCCGATCTGCAACAGTGCTTTGACCTCCTCCGTAAATATCGCATGCGCCTTAACCCCACCAGTTGCGCTTTTGGGGTGTCGTCTGGAAAATTCTTAGGGTTCATGGTTTCACAAAGGGGAATAGAAGCCAACCCTAAAAAGATAAAGGCTATTCAAGAAATGAGCACACCAAGACGAATCAATGAGATACAAGTCTTAACGGGGCGAGTAGCTGCTCTTAGCCGATTCCTTTCCAAATATGCTGAGCGCTGCCTTCCATTCTTCAAAGCATTGAAGAACATCAAGAACTTTAAATGGATGACTGAATGTCAGACCTCATTTGATGCATTAAAGAAGTATTTGACGTCACCTCCACTTCTCTCTAAACCCGTTCCGGGAGAGGAGTTGTTTCTATACTTAGCCATAGCTGAATCTGTCGTCAGTGCGGTCCTAGTTCGAGAGGAAGATGATCGAAAACTTCCTATTTACTATGTAAGCAAGGTTTTCCAAGGGGCTGAGCAGAGGTACCCTAATACCGAGAAACTAACCTTCACTTTATTGATTGCGGCAAGAAAGCTCCGGCCGTATTTCCAGAGTCACATGATTGTAGTACTAACCGACAAACCACTGAGGCAGATTCTACACAAGCCAGATCTATCGGGACGCCTCGTACCTTGGTCGATAGAATTAGGGGAGTTTGACATCCATTACAAACCGCGACCATCAATTAAGGGACAGGCCTTGGCGGATTTCATTTGTCGAGTGTACTATCCTGATTGAAGATGAAGGGATTCTACCCACCCCACGACCTGAGTTATTTGTCTAGACGCTTTTCGTAGACGGATCATCAAACGCAAATGGAAGTAGGCCTGGTTTAATCCTCAACGAACCAGACGGCCTAACTGTGCATTACGCTCTTCGCTTTGATTTCCCAGCTTCAAACAATGAAGCCGAGTATGAAGCCTTGATAGCTGGAATACATTTAGCCCGTGCCATGCGCGTAAAATCTCTCCAGTCTTACAGTGATTCTGTTCTTGTGGTGAAGTAAATGTTGGGAGAATATGAGGCTAGAGATTCCAAGATGGCTGATTACCTCCCGAAAAGCAAAACAAATTGTACGCACCTTCGCTATCTTCAAAATCTCACAAATCCGCAAAGAATAAAATACCTCTGCTGATGCGCTCTCACGATTGGCCTCCCTTGATCCATCCGAGTGTGGTCGAACAATTCACTTGGAACTTCTACATGAGCCAAGCATCACTGCCAATGAAGTAATGCAGACTGAGCACGAGCCATCATGGATCGATCCTATCAAGGCCTACCTTCAACATGGCACACTACATGTCGACCGGAAGCAAGCCAAGAGTATCATCCTACGCTCGGTCCGATATGCTGTTGTAGAGGATGCGTTATATAAACACTCATTTACACTACCTTATATGCGTTACCTTACCCCCACTGAAGCAGATTACGCGTTATAGGAAGTTCATGAAGGCATCTGTGGTCAGCACCTGGGAGGACGCGCGTTGGCACACAAAGTTGTTCGGCAAGGCTACTACTGGCCTACTCTGCAGCAAGATGCTATGAGTTAATTATACGAAGAAATGTGATGCCTGCCAGGGTTTCTCCTCCATTCCTAGGCAAGCACCAAGCACTTTGTCAACATTAAGCAACCCCATACCCTTCGCGATGTGGGGGATGGACATCCTGGGTCCTTTCCCTCCAGCCACTGCTCAACGCAAATTTGTGATTGTAGCTATTGATTACTTCACTAAATGGGTAGAGGCCGAGGCCCTAGCTTCGATCACTGAGAAGAAATGCAAAGACTTCTTCTGGCAAGCGGTAGTTTGTCGCTTTGGAATTTCGCGTGTGCTAATCACAAACAATGGAAAGCAGTTCGATAATCCTACCTTTCGAACCTTCTGCACAAACTTATCCATTGAACAATGTTTCACCTCTGTGGTACACCCACAAACCTATGGGCAGACTGAGGTTACAAATCGCACTATGGGTAGATGAGTTGCCTAAAATCCTTTGCGCTTACAATACCACCACATGGACCCCTACAAGCGAAACACCTTTTAGTTTGTCATTTTGGCACGGAGGCATTAATTCCCTTTGAAATTGGATTATCATCTCTTCCTCTAACAACGTATGACCTAGTCCAGAATGAAGAGGCCCTTCGTGCAAATCTTGATCTCCTCGATGAGCGGCGTGAACAAGCAGCGATTCGCCTTGCAGCTTATCAACATTGAGTCTCCAAGTTTTATGATCAGCGAGTCCGTCCTCGAATGTTTCGAGTAGGCGACTTAGTCCTGTGCCGCATCGAAGCCTCTGCACCATGAGACGCCATTGGAAAACTAGCGCCGAACTGGGAAGGCCCATATAAAGTTGTAAAGCTGGGAGGCCAGGCCCTAGAGCTTATCACTTGGAAGATATGGACGGCAAAGCAATTCCTCGTACATGGAATGCCACAAATTTAAGGCGCTACTACGCATGAGCAAGACCGGGGGGCCATACGCACTCCACACTTGGCCACATACTAGATCTTATTCATGCTTAGATCACTTTTGTAAGACTACGGCTTATCACAACCTAGTTTTCTTTGCATTCTTTACTTAGCGCCATATGGCCGCAGATGTACTTATCCTTATTATGAATGAGAAGGGTTTGCAAACAAGAATGCACAAAGATAGAGCCTTGATTGCATTAAAAGTTAAGAGTTTACACGTTGAAGTTCCAAGGCAGCAAAAGAAACTACAAAAGATACTGAAAAAGCTAAATCTAATAGACAAGGCAATCCTAGTCTAATCATTCTGCTCAGCAACATCTGTTAGTAACCCCATCTCTTGAGAGCAACCTTCAGCCAGAGGTAGTTGCGGCCTTGAAACAGCCACAGACACTGATCCGGAAGCACCTAAATTGTGGCTCATAGAAGGACTAGTGAGTGCCCGGGAACTAGCAGTTTTCTTACGTTCGGCTTCTTCGGCCTGACGCTCGGCTTCTGCAGTAACCTCTCGGGCGAACTTGTTCTCATAGATGCTCATGTCAAGCTCAAGATGATCTTTCAAAACATTTTTCTTACATTCATTATAACCATGCACAAGTGCCCCTTTGGAGTCATGGAGGCGTTGATCCATGAAAGCCTTGGATCTCTTGAATAGTTGCACAACCTGAAGAGCTACCGACGACTTCTCGGCCTCGTAATAATTAGCGTGAGCTGATAGATCGGCATTCTTTGCAGTCAGTCCAGCGTTAGATAGCTTCAATCGCTCTACCTTCTTACTCAAATCTTTAACTTTCTTCTCAGCCTCCCTGCGAAAGTTGTTCTCTATCATCACTTTCTTCTTCTCCTCGTCCAACACTTTGTCTGCAGCAATTAGCTTCTCCGTGCCAATCTGCACCTACGCCATAGCCTATACGACAAAGAGTTAGGATCAAATAACAAAACTTTGAAAGGAAAGAAGAGAGAAGAAATAAACATGTGGCATTAGCTGGACCATCCCATTGGCTGTCTCTGTGACGCCATAGCCAGACAATGTCTTCCTATCCATGGGAATGATTGCATGGCTAGACCAATCCCATGCCGTGCGGGGAGACTTGAACACCGACTCGTCAATGAATACTCCCCAGGCAAGGCGATGCGGGGTATCAGGACAAACGGAGGATGATGTGGCTTTGCTCCCAGCTCTGCTTGAGACTTTTCGCTTCTTAGAAGTCTCTTTAGACTTGTCCACGGGAGCCAAGCCCAAAACGAAGTCTTCGGTTTGAGTCTCTATCACCTTTGGCTGAGACCCAGAAACCAATGCACAAAAATCCAAGTCTTACATCTCCTCCTCCTCGACACCATGTATCGAAGCTAGCTCATCAGGAATTATGTCTCCCAAAACTCCTTAGGCATTGAATAGCGGCGGATCTCATTGCGCTCATGACGGCATGTTTTCTACATGCAAAACAAAAGTAAGATTACCATTTACGATCAGACAAACTTAAGGTTTGGTAAGAGCTTTACCGGGATCATTTTCGCCCTCTTCCTCTTCCTCGTCGACAAGATCTTGAGGCTCAGGGGAAAATATGACGCCACACTCGCGGAGCTGAGCATTACTCAAAGGATATCTGGATTCTAAAGGCTCAACCCCCTTAAGCTTCTCAATGTGCTCAAGGTCAGTCTCCGACAAGTCCATTTCTTTTAATTTATTACAAGCTCTAGTCTCGCACTCAGGGAGCCATACATTATAGACTTCGCTCCTTTGAGAAGTGACCGAGGGTGATTGGATGACGGAGGGTGCGAAAATAGGTTGGCTTCGGCCTTTGGGTGTCGACTCAAAAAATACCAACCTACTTGCTTAGTTATTGTATAGATACTCTAACCCTAGGATTTAAACCTAGTTTATGGCATTACTAGATGAAGAAACTTATAAAGCGTCATGCGTGAGGAGAAAATTGGTTGGGCGCAAGCCCATAAGCGTTCAAAATTTTGATAAAGAAATGATGAAGATGAACTCTAAAGCCATTGATGAACATGTCCCAATAAACACCAATCTCATCGATTGTAGTCATATTAGCTGATTCATTCTCATCAAGAAGCCTAAGTTTTATAATCGGCGGAATTTCACAACGCTCCTGTAGAAGTTTCAGGTCATAACTACTCAACCTGCTTCTAAGTGTGTTCGCATCAAAAGGCTTAGGAGACTAAGCACTTTCCCTTAATACTTCCTTAGCGGGGACCCCCTTGACTCTTGAAAAGAAAACAATGGAACTCCGGTTTCTAAAAATAAAGGATCAAAGGTGGGTTCTATCCTAACACTTTGTATATTAGCGTTAGGCTCAGAAACATATTCTTCATCCTCGTTGGACATAATTTTAGATCAAAACAAGAGATTTCAAAAGAAAGGTTGAAAACAAGTTTGAAACTTACTTGAAATAGAAGATGATTTTCAAACTCTACTTAGAAATCTTCTTCAAATAAAGCCCCAAGATGATCTCTCGCACTCTACACTTTGAGAAATGAAATGAGTTGTGAAGAGAGTAAAAGGATTTACCCCTTATAAAGAAACAACAGACTCATCCAACGGATGAGATCTTGTGACCAATGAGTTGCCCTGGACACGTGGCATGCATCTAAAAATATGACAGGGGGGCAAATTTACCTATTTACCCCATGACGACAACTACAATAAAATCGAGTAGACAAGTTACTCAAGTCCTTACCTCTGCCGAGCAAACGAATATATCGGACCCCACCTCTACTTTATTTGAATAGACGAGTTATTGGTCCTAGCCTCTGCAGAGCGGAAGCATATTGGACAAAGCCGAGTAGGTGAGTCCCTAGTGGAGCTCTGTTCGGCCAAGCCGAGTAGGCGAGTCTCTAGTGGACCTCTGCTCGGCCAAGCCGAGTAGGCGAGTCCCTAAAAGAACTCTACTCGGCCAAGCCGAGTAGGCGAGTCCCTAAAAGAACTCTACTCGGCCAAGTCGAGTAGGCGAGTCCCTAGTGGACCTCTGCTCGGCCAAGTTGAGTAGGCGAGTCCCTAGTGAACCTCTGCTCGGCCAAGCCGAGTAGAAGAGTCCCTAAAAGACTTCTACTCGGCCAAGCCGAGTAGGCAAGTCCATTAAGATCGTCTACTCAGCCATACCGAGTAGACGAGTCCCTTAGGGATCTCTATTCGGCCAAAGACGAGTAGTCTATAAAAGATCTAAATTCTGCCGTCCTTGAAGAACCTCTGGTCGGCCAAAGTTTTCCAACAAAAATAAAAAAATTAATTCCATATTCTCCTTAAAGAAGAACATGGAATGTGGGGCAAATGATATGGGTAAAAATATCATCGTGACACGTGTCACCATCTGGTAAAGTTAAACCTGTCACAATACTTATGAATGAGGAGTAAGTGGGGACTAACTACCTTCCCACCATTTACACCATTCATTCAGGTAGTAACCCCCCATTCAAGACAATTAACTACCATTAGTGGGAGTAACCTCTCATTAAACTAGTAACTCCCAAATTAAATAGGGAAGTAAATAAACCACGAACCTATAAAAGGAAAATGCGGGAACCAAGAAAGGCAAGTGACTTCATCTGAATTTACATTATAATCTCCTAAAATTTCTTCTGACTTAAGCATCGGAGATTTTCCGCCAAAAATCCTTCCGGCGAATCACCGGTGTTGTCTTTTTATTATGTAGGTCTATTAACGAATCAAGTTTCAGATTTCATCCGCAACAGAATCAAAATAACAAATTGATCCAAAAAAATGTATGCCTAAATAGACAACAAGAAAGAGCCAAAACTAAATATTACAAATGATTACGCACTCTTCAATTTCTTCTTTTCGAAGAACATTTCCCGAAAACACCTGAAAGGTGTTGAGAAAAGCCCATACGAGACCAGGGAATTCCTTAGTTTGGAGACACTGTTTCTTTAATTTTGCTATAGAATGTTATTTACTCGTGACTATACCACTCAAATTGCAACAAAATGTCAAGATTTTGCAATATTGTGCTATTTTTATGAAATGGGAGTTTTTGGTTACTCTTATATTATGTGGCTTGTTTCGATAAGGCAAGTCATTGCCTTCTGCTTAGACCGTTAAATGAACTACGCACTTGTTAAACGAACTAAGCACAGAAGAAAAACTGAGTCATATGTCCAATAAATAGGCTTGACCGATTATTTTGCAATGCTTTTGACATAAGATACTTGAGTTAATGGAGCTCGTAAAGCGTGAAGGGTACCTGGAATATAGGTGCAACGCTCATAGGGCGCCCCCATACTAAATCAAATAAATTAAACCCTCAACACCGACAACAAATCCATTTATACCTCCATAAATATAGCAGTTTCAACTTATCATTTAAGCACAAAGCCTAGAAAGCAATAAATGGAGAAATTGAGAAAGCATCCAAGATCTAACACATGTTCAAGGGGTAAAAGGAAAAAGGCATCCGAGATATAAATCCTAAGAATGCTAGATGAACTGGCGTAGGGGTGAAGCAGCAAAGCCAAAAAGATTGATGTCGGCCCTATAGGCACAAAAGCAATCAAGTGCTTTGGCTCTAATTAGACCTGGCAAAAAAAGGCCTGTACCCGTAAAAAAAATCAGGGTACGGGTACAAGAATCATAGACCCGTTGGAAATTTATCCGGACCGGCCCGTAAATTCCGGTTCGGGTACGGCTTACCCGGGAGACCCACATTTGTTCAGTATAAAGGCATTAGGGTTTCACTTTTCTCTTCACTCTTCATACTCACCCATTTCTTTCTCACCGCAGCGCCGCTCACCTTACTCTCTAAACTTTCTCGCACACAACTCGTCTCTCTCATTCTCTCTTTTCCTCTAAAGTCAGATCCACCCACACCGCACGATGGCCACAACCCATCTCTCTTGCTCTTCCCCCCAACGTCAGATCCACTGATGATAGCTCTGCACATCAAATCGACTTGACGGCGCCATGGTTGCTCCATTGCACGTTGCTCGATCTGTCCACCGCCGTCTTGAGACACAGCTTCGCCGCAACTTTTCCATCAATCATCGTCAATCCGTCACCACCAAAGCCTCACCGTCGCCACTCGTCGGCCACAGATTCACCGCCGTCGCTGATGAAGGCTGATTTACTTGACAGATCTATCTTGATCTACAAAGTCGTCTGACCATCAAATGGATTTGATTTACTTGTATTTTTTCTGTTAATTTTTTTAATAATGTTATGTATTTGTTTTTTAGGTGATTTTATGTTCTTATATATATATGTGTGTGTGTGTGTGTGTGTGTGTGTGATTATTGGTTGGGATTTGAGATATGGGACTTGAGAATAGGGATTTGATATGAGTGTTAGGTTTTGTTATGTTTTTTTACGGAGTTGTGGAAATCAGAAGTGACAATTCTGTAACCAATGTAACCAAAAAGAAGGAAAAAAATAATTAGAAGCACCGAATGTAATTTTAAAAAAGTTTTTAATTTTTTAAAAAAAATAATCTGTTTACCCGCGGGTAATACCCGAACCGGCTGGGTAGGGTACGGTTTTAAAAAATAGCTACCCGTAAAAATCCGGGTAATTTTTACCTGGCCCGTTTTTACTCGTACCCGATCGGGTATTATCCGTACCCTACGGGTTTACTTGTTTGCCAGGTCTAGCTCTAATGGTAAAATCTGGTGTGGTCATTGTTTTGGGCATCTTTTTGGTCAACAAAACAAAATTCTAAAAGTCAGAAAGTTACATTGGTTTTAAAAGCTAGGGCACCTAGGACTAATGTGTTCAATGAATGAGAATTTGGCAAAAGAATTTGTTAACCCATAAAGTTCAAGAGTTACCATGTCCCTGTGACCTCACAGCGTATTGGGGAAGTTGCGCGGAAGGTGTAATGGAGAAGAGCCTAGTCAAACTGCCCAGCATGCTTCAAAAGGGCTTTCCACCACCCGCGCTAACCTTACAAATCACACGCTTTTTCAAAAGGGCTTTGCCTAACCATAGGAGAAGCGCTACATGTGAGTTTAATGGACATTGTACCTAGACCTGGCAAAAAACTACCCGTACCCGCGGATCGATCCGTACCCGACCAAAAAATCCGGGTACGGATACATATATTGAAGATCCGTTGAAATCAGACCCGTACCCGAACCGACCCGTATGTTCTCGGGTAAATCCGGGTCGGGTACGGGTTACCCGGGCTACCCGGATGTTTTGCTATATAAGTATTAGCCTTAGGGTTTCCACTTCATTCATTTTCATTTCTGTTTTCTCTCCTCCTTTTCTATCTGCGCCGCTCCCTCTCTGAACTCTGTCTCTCTCCATCGCTCTATCTCACAACGTCAGATCCATTGACGGCCGGCTAATCTACAGCAACTCGACGGTAGCTACTCCACAATCACATCAACTCGACGGCGTCCATCGTCACTTTCACGCTCCGCCGCCAGATCCGCCACCATCACAGCTCCGTCGCCACCGTCCCAGCTCTTTCGCCACCGTCTCAGATCAGGGAAGAGAAATCGTAGAAGTTACGACGCAGATCGAAGTCCGATCGTGGTCTCCGATCAAATCTGCTTGCGTTAATTTTCAGATCTGCTTGCCTCTGATCTTGGTCTCTAGATCTGCTTGCCTTCTTTTTGTTTACGAGATAACTTTTTTCCCCCAAGATCTGCTTGTATTAATTTTTCAGATCTGTTTGTATTATTTGTCATTTTTTATACGTATTTAAGATGTTTGTAGGTGATTTTCTGTTATATTGTGCTTATTTGTGTTTGGAGATTTGGAGTTGAGTGATGTTTTGAGAATTGAGAGATCATGTTGGATTTGAGAATTGATTTGAGATTAATGATCAAGTGGAATGAAATCAGAAAGTTGTAATAATAAAATAGAAGGAAAAAACAAACTTCAGAAAAAAAATAGGCCAAATGTTTATTAATAAAAAAAATCAAAAAATTAATTATTTACCCGCGGGTATTACCCGCCCCGTCAGGGTAGGGTATGGATCCCAAAAATCTCTACCCGAGAAAAATCGGGTAAAATTTACCCGAACCGATTTTATCCGTACCCGGCCGGTTTTTATCCGTACCCGGCCGGTTTACCCGTTTGCCAGGTCTAATTGTACCTAGGCACGCTTTTAATAACTAAGGAAAAGCAGGGAAAGTAATGATTTATCTTACTTCCCCTGTTTTAAAAATAGCACTCTTTTAAAAACTAGTTTTCAAAACTAAAGGGAAAAAAAATGTGTGTTAAACGCGTTTTTTTTTTCTCCAGTTAAAAAACTGAAAACCAACCAGTTTTCAAACGGTACCTTAATCTTCAAATAAGAGATACATGAAAATTATACTTGAATAGACTAGATCAATACCAAAAGAAAATAATTCTGGGGATTATTTTGACCCCAACAATCATTGTTACAAGAAAAGACCATCACTGCAAAGAAATGAAATGAATAATGAATGATACTAGAAGTCCTAAGTGATAATATTTTGAACTTTAGTTGTGATTCTTGCAGGAAAAATGGCTAAACTTTAAAAATGAACGATAAAAACACTTTAAAAAGATTCTTAAAAGGTATAGTTACTAGATTTGTTACTTAAGCAATTGAGTCTTTATATGTGCTTTGCTAGATCTCTTGAGTTCATTTGATTCTGAATTTCAAATATACAAAAGAATTTGGCAAAAGAATTTGTTAACCCATAAGCCGCATTGGGGAAGTTGGGTGGAAGGTGTAATGGAGAAGAGCCTAGTCAAATTGCCTAGCATGCTTCAAAAGGGCTTTCCACCTCGCGCGCTAACCGTACAAATCACGCGCTTTTTCAAAAGGGCTTTGCCTAGTCCTAAGAGAGGCGCTGCATGTGGGTTTAATGGACTTTGTCGCTAGGCACCCTTTTAACAACTAAGGAAAAGTAAGATTTTGATTTTAACTACTATCACCCTAAGAAACACCTCTTAGGTCACAAGTACAAACTTAAAATTCAAATCACATTATCAAAAAGGTCCTTGAACTATACACGGTTTTGTCGGTTAACCTGCGTAATTGCATCTTACGTTGCAAATTCGTTCAAAAGCTGACATCCGTTTAAAATCCATCTTTACGTAATTTAATTAAGGACATAATTGCCGACTCAGATTGCGTGGGAAAGCAATTGGAATCAAAATTCCAACTGGGTCACATCATCAGTTATACATATTAGTTCACTTCAATATACCGATTGTTTTTTGGTGCAAATTCACATAACATTGCCACCACCACGGGAATTATGGAAACCAAGCTTGCCGGCCATAGCTCTATCTCTACCAAACCTTAGCCATTAGGTGTTCATCCAACAAATTGAGTGTGACAATAAGGGTATGGAATTCAAAACCCTATCATATACGTGAGGTTCATTTTGTAATGGTCCTGGAAACAATTTGGTTTGTTACTCCCCAATGGAGTTCAGTCACAATTTAATTCCAGGAGAATTTTTTCATCCTTTCTTAGCAGAACATAACTAGGAAATTGTTGGGATTTTTCTTTTCTAGCAAAAGATTTGCACTAATTTAGATAACCCACATCTTACGCCATGTAACCAACATTCAATTCAATCTTAATTTGCAATGCCAAATAGGATTCATTAAAACTCATGAAGAGTGACACACAAATTTCTTCTGACAATAAAATTCAATTTTACTTCGAACCTTTCATGGTTCATCATAATAATTGTTCTCGTTATACCAATCTTGTCTTCTAGACATGAGATTTCAACATATAGACTTGTATTTTTGGGGGAAAAATTGAAGATGCATGCTTCCCCCGTTCTCTTTCAATTTCCTGTTGTTTGGCAGGGAAAGGAACATCCCAAAACTAATGTACTAATGGTTAAGGACTCCATAGTAAGCTGCTGCACATCCGCAGGTACCCGACCAAACCATATCCCATAGTGTGGAAGGCTGACGATGCGAAGTTTTCTACACTGCAAGCCCACTCAAAACGAGATATCGTATTGGCCGTGCAAGCGACCTAGTCGGAACTTTCAACCAGTCACTTTTTCATCATCAATGACTGCCACTCCCCAACCCCACCCCTATGCGCGTGTGTGTGTCTTACTGGAAGTTGATATGCCTGCAAATGGCAATGGCGTATTTGCAAACTTATCCCTACTTCGTGTTACACAATCAACTTGGCATAAACCACTTCTTGTTGGGGCATCTCAAGGCCTATGTTGGATATAACCAAACCATCTTAATCGATGTTCCTTCGTCTTTTTCTTATTTAGTGCCACCCCATCTTTGTTGAAAATATCATCATTGCTTGTTCTATCATTCCTTGTGTGGCCGCACATCGTCCTAAGAATTTCCATTTCGGCCACACTTATTGTACGTGGATCATGTTTCCTACGCTTTGGTTGGTTATAAAAAATCTTTGTATTAGATTTTCATATTTATGAATTGTTGAAAAGATTCCATTTTACTCAAATTGTTTGGTTAGCATACTTGAGTTTAACATTCAACAGAGCTTTGTTTGGATATCAAATCCATATATGCACGTATTTTTTTATGAACAAAGTAAAAAATGCACATCCAAGAGCACACTTGCAGAAATAAATGGATAGTCATGAAGTGAAAAATAATTAACTATGGTTCCTGTATGAAAAAGGAAATGCATTCCAACTACATTACTAAAAGAAGAAGACAGAGAGGAAAGTATGGTAGTCGTGACGGAGGGATTGTCAGGTTAGTCGTTTGGTTTTGAAATGGTAGTAGGATCTTGGTATAAAAAGGAGATTGTAAAAACCGTTTTAATTGGATAAACAAACAAAAAATTTCATTTACTCTAACCAAATCAGTTGTAATTAGATAAATTGGATAACAAAACAGAGTGTTTGTTGCCTAATGGTCTAAACGACACAACACTATGTTGGGTTCGCTATCGTCCTATAGAAGCTTCCCTTCAACTTAGAGAGGAATGATGTACACCACAGAAATAGACCTGCAATTTATCTGACGCGCTCTTATCCCACATGCAACATCCTCGTCAAGATATCCTTCAATGAGCATTGGTAGTCCAAGATATATAGAGATACACTTCTTAGGTACTTGTTGACCATCCTTTGTTACTTTCTCCCTTGGCCTCCTCCTACTCTTACTAAAATTGCATTCCAGGTTTAACCAAACACCTTTGGATTCCAAAGTACTTCTACATAACTCTAAGTTGACATTTAGTCATAATCCAGTCTCGTGATTTTTATTTCGAACTACATCATCTACAAATAATATGTACACCATGGGATGTTATCCCAAATATTCCAAGGAAGCTCGTCTACAACCAAAGTAAAGACATATAGGTTTAAAGCTAACACTTGGTGAAGTCCAATCGTTCTTGCAAACTCCTAGTTATTCCATCAGTTGTTCCCACATCTAGTAGCTAGTCGCTCAACCATAAATATCCTTAATCACATCAAACATACTTGATACGCGCTCCATTCCCCTATAGATCCCACCACATAACTTGCATTGGAACCTTAAAAATAATTTCCATTATAGACCTCCCAGGAGATAGCAATTTGATTCTCATATATTTTAGTCTCTCTTCTTAGTATACATTCAACACCCTCTCCAAAAGCTTCATACTTTGACTCATAAACTTCATCCCCTTTCTACCGCTACAAAGTGTAGCGGTTAATGCAAAAAAATCCAATCTGAACCGTTCACAACTTCTAGTGGACAACCAGATCACAGGTGGACCGTAGATGTGAATCAGCCCTGCCCTATATACCCTAAAAGAAAAATTACCAAAACCCCTTCAACTTTAGATATTTTTCAAAGTTTACCTAAAGTTTTGTAATATTACGAAAAAAGTCCATAAATAATTGTTTACGATAAATGAACATACTAGAAAATTTTAACAGTGTACTACAGAGGCATTAACAATATGAGATTTGTTAAACTACATAGTCATCATATTTATGTCCACATTAGCTAAGCATCTCAAGACCTCAGTATGAATACCATTTTGTCGAATAGCGTTCCCGACTTTTATCCTTTTTCAAAGATTCCTTCACTTTTCAATTCATATGTTGTGATTCTATGAACCAAATCACCAAGTAGTATCATCAAACGAGTCATCTAGTTCGCACAAGTTCTCATCAATTTCTCTGTTAACTAGCTCTCTCTATCTTTCTCTAACCTCATCTTCTTTCACTAATTACCTCTGATTCTCGTCCATGATACACTTTAAATTGTTCAATTCTATGATTCTCCTTTGATTTGAGGAGATACACCAACTACAAAGTGTATTTCCTCTACTAGCAGTGTTCTTCAAGTCAGCTAAGTGACTATGGACTAGCTCTAATAGCTACGTATTCCATTTCACATATTTAAAAGGCTTGGGGTGTTTGGCTTCTACACAGGTTTAGCTTGTGCTAGAAGAAAAGTCATTAGAAATATTTAGCGATTATTAATTGTCACTATACACAGAGTTGAAGGAAGATTCCTACAACCCGGGTAGGGCCAAAGTCTGTTCGCTATCAAATTGCTAACATAGATTGCCTGAACCAGAAGTATATTGACTGAAAAATTGAGGGGGGAGAGAGAGAGAGAGAGAGAAGGCCTTTTTGTGTGTAAAAAATATTGGACAAGATCTCTTTTTATAGTAGCAGAGGAGGACCAAACCTAGATGGTCAACGCTAAGATCATAATTAAATACCTGATTCAGAGAAGAGTAATTTAATTGAGATTTATAATGGACATAAAATTTCAATCAGAGACAATCAAAGAATGGAACATTTGCCTAAAATAAAACATCCGAAAAATGAGGTTTTAACGAAAAACTTAAAATTGAAGTTTTGGTCCACACCACACCTATGACCAATCCAAGCAGGACAAGGGATTAACTTCAGTAAGTTTCTTTAGTTTCTCTTGTACTTCAGTTTTTCTTTGTAAAGTCTTTAGATAACCAAAAAAATATCAAAGTGCAATCAATACCAAAAAAACTAGCGGTAGATCTCGGATGTGGACTATATTAGTGTAACTTTTTGCTACAATTGAGTTTATGGACTCACTTAGTGTGAATGCTTTCGTTACAATTGAGTTTAAGAGATCTACTCACAACATAGGATCTTCAAGGATGATGTGGAGTCCAAATGGTAAAATCTTGTATTCAAATCTTATAACACAATAATGTATGAGCTTCTTACGTTAGCAATGTCCTTTCTTTTACTTATCTTCAAAAGCCCGACCCATTATGCCACTGGCGAAATGATGGGTACATTGTGTGAGGGCTAACTTTCCAAAATATAAGAATGGTGAATAGGTCTAAGGTTTCTAAGAATAAAATTTAAATTCAGTAACCGAAAAACACATGAAAATGAAAACAAAGCAAATATAAATTTAGCCAAAACAAAACAAAGACAATATAAGATTTTGCCTCCCCATGGTATGCTGCAGTACCCATTCAAAGTAAACTCCATTTGCAGCTTGACGGTGTCAAGTTTATGGTAATTACCAATATGACCTTCCTTTCATAGCTAGACATACTCATGGGGAGTTGTCTATGAATTAGGAAATCAATACTGTTGTTAAAGGAAGAGCACCTCATTATTATATAATAAATTCAAATGAGGTAAAAGTTAATCAATGCCATCATTAATCCATGTCATCGTTAATATTGTTCCGACCATTCTATGCAAATATCCAGTTGTCAATATTTTTACTACTCTTTCCCTCTTAGTCTCCATTTAAATGGTGAATTTATTTCCTTTTATGTACTTTTATTATGTGTATCGACTATGTTTGAATAAATTTTTGTTAATTCTCAAAGCGTTCGCTTATAGTGGGACGCAGGAATATAAAGCAATAATTTTCTTCTAGAAAAGGACTAATAATTTGTCTCATTGAGTTCATTTAAATCACATGTTTTTTTTATCGTTTAGCAAATGATGCAAAGTGACCCATGCATCTGGTGCAAGTTGCAAGTCACTAGTCTTTTCTTATTTAGTATTTGACCCATACATTTGAAAAATACATATATCATAAATATATATATATATATATATATATATATATATATATATGTGTGTGTGTGTGTGTGTGTGTGTGTGTGTGACCAACCCCTAAGGGTGAAAATTGACTTTAAAGTCCCAAGTTTGAATCTCCGTACCGATGGGCCATATAAATTACGTGCAATTTTGACTATTTTAAGAAAAATAAAAAAAAAGACATACACATGTGACCAATTTTCAAACTAGTTGTGAATGCCTTCGCAGCTACCTTGGGGAGATTTTTTAATGATTGTCTCTTTCCTACTGCTTTTTTTTCCCTTATTCTTTTAACTTATGTTCTGGGGTACAACTTCCTCGTTCTTAGTTTTGGAGATTTTAACTCGAGACAAAGGTACTTCAAAACATCCAGAGAATAACATTTCGTTAGCTCAACTTGACCTCGACGTTTAAGTTAATAGGTCTGCAGCAGCTGTAAATTTCACTTATTAGACGTAGAACTAACGTACTCATAATCCAAGTGAAACCAATAAAACAACCCTAGTGAGGGGGGGAGGGAGGTTGAATAGGATTTTTGAAAAGAAAGGGGAATTTAAACTAAGCACAATCAAGAATCTCAATTAAACCAAGTAATACTTTAATGAAGATACTAACTAAACAATCTCAAGCAATTAATAAATAAAGAGATTGAGTTAGAGATGACTGACAATGGGAGATTTAAATGGTTCGGCTTGAACTACCTTTAAACCTACATCCACCTCTTCAAGGGAGTCCCTTACAAGAGCACTAGAATCCACTAGTAACAATCTTCTTCCGGGTGAAGATGAAAACCATTACAACACTTGATGATATCGCCATACCAAGCACAAGCCTTGAATCTACAAAGCTCACCCAAGACTTGACAAACCCAAGCCTTGATCACAATTCTTTTACAAAGATCAATCGTGTACAAAGAAACCCTCTTGAAAGGAAATGAGTACAATTGAAACTCTAGTACAATAGAGAGATGAGAGAATTGATGACTTGAAGAATGCTCACTCTCAATCAAAGAATTTCTCACAAAGATGCTATCTTTAATGATGTAAAATCATGAAGATGAAGAGAGAAAAGTTTAATCTACGAGCCTTGATATTTCTCTAATGAATGAAGGCTTAGAATGTGGTTTCCATGGTGTATGATGAAGCCCCAAATCATTTACATAGAGAAATTAACAAAATTAACCGTTATGGAAAGATTTGACATGATTTTGGGCAAAATTAGCTGTTATTTCTCACCCAACGGTCAATAAAGTCGATTGCATTGGGAATGGAGTCGACTGCATTCCCTTACTGCCAATTTCTCAACTATCTCGCGAAACTTCCTTTCTTATTTTGGGCATAACTTTCTCTAAAAAAATCAGATTGAGGTGCCTTTTTTTTTGCGTTGGAAAGCTAATGAAAAGTTTTATCAAGATATGAAAAGAGTAGCTCCAAAAACATTCTTGAGAAAATCTGAGTGAGCTCCAAAATTCACTCATTTTCAAGAAACACACTTGTGTGAAAGGTTATGAACTCACATGCAATGCACAAGGTGTCCTAAGATCATTTTAGGCCATAGTCATCAACTCAAGCATCAAACCAAGACTAGTTACATAATATTAAAGTTCAATCATAATCAAAAGTAACTTAGCTTATGCATTCTTTGTTGCTCTTTAACATTGGACTTGATGAAGCTTCAATAGCATGTCCACTATAGCTTTAAGCTTCTTTGACTTTAATCCATCTATCCAACTTCTCAAATGTGTCTTCATGAGTATGCATGCAAATGCCTACTAAGAATACACTCAAAGCACACATTAGAATATAATCAATGTGTAGTTATCATCAAAACAAGATGTAAGCCTAGGTTATCCAGCCTTAGGGCTAACAATCTCCCCCTTTTTTATGATGACAAACATTGATTCTATATAAGGTAAGATGTATCATATGATAGTCAATTAAGCATAACAATCTCACTTAGAACATTCAATCATCTCTAGTATACTCAAGACATGTCAATCTATCTCATATAGCAATTAAGATCACAGCTAGCTTCCTTAGATAAAACAATATATGCTCTTCCTCTGGTGTTCTCTCAAACACACAATCACATAACATATAGAATCAAGATTATTTCTCCCCCTTTGTCATCAACAAGAAGGCAAGGGTATGCATGTGTGAAAAAATAGTTATAAGCAAGATAATGGCGTGAAGTGCATATAACTCATGAACTCATACGGATGACATCAAGCGTTCCTTTATAATCCAAAGAAAGATATGCAATGTAGCTCAACATATTTCAAGAGTAACAAGATAGTATATAATTCAAACATGTAAACTTCCCCTATCAAGTTATCATATGCATATTCCGTCCTAATGTATGCTCCCCTTCAATCAATGCTAACAATATCTAACAAACACAACTAAATGTCTAACCAAGTCATGCTTTCTTTTTGGCATTACCAAAAAGGGTGTTGTAGGAATGGCATTGTGAAGCATTAAGATGACATAATTTCAACATGGAATTTTCACAATGTGAATAATGGTCATCAACAATCAAAGTTCTCAATATAAGTGCAAGAGGACCATTCATCGTCATCTAAATCCTATAGGTATCCAAGATTATAACATAGAGAAGTAAACAATCAAGGACTCACAATTTAGACCACAGTTCGCATGAATTCTCAACAAGCAAGTTATTTTATAGATTTGACAATTTAAACATACTTGATGAAATATAAATTTAGCACATAACACAATGTTGAGAAGATCATTAAATTTTATCCCTTGGTGAACTACCAAAGAATTGAGCTAATGAGTGATCATTCTTGAAGTCCGTTTTCATTGACAAGCTTTGAAGTTCTCCTCATTTGAAGTAGCATCTCCATTTTGAAATGCTTACCCCCCTTAAAATTTAGCTTGTTACTCCTATTTTTCAAAATTTTCTTGGAGCCCTTTCCTTGTATATATTTGCCTTTGCTTTGAACAACCTACAATCACAATTTAGGTCTAACTTTTGGTACCCACATTTTCTTAGGTCCATTAGTGTTAGTCTTAGCAACATTAAGAAACTCTTTAACAACCCACATTTTCTTTACACCTTCAACATAAACAATTCTACAAGGACAATAACTAGTCATATGTCTTTTGGACTTGATGAAGCTTCGATAGCATGTCCACTATAGCTTTAAGCTTCTTTGACTTTAATCCATCTATCCAACTTCTCAAATGCGTCTTCATGAGTATGCATGTATATGCCTATTAAGAATACACTCAAAGCACACATTAGAATATAATTAATGTGTAGTTATCATCAAAACAAGATGTAAGCCTAGGCTATCCATAGGGCTAACACCAAGGTTGCTAGTAAAATCCATGGTATAAAGACTTGCTATAAAAGTGAAATTGGGGTTTCAGCTTCTTTATAAATTTTGGGAGCAAAAATACTTTTCTTTTTGTCATTTCATCCTTGTGCTATTTTGTACCCTACTAGCTATTTATTGATAACTGAGAAATATGTAACGACAAATGTGAAATTTAAATGGATAAAAGTTGAAACTCAAATATGACTTCCTTCTATCCCAAAAGGAAAAGTCCTTTTACAAAGTAAGAAAACCTTTGCGGATCAAGAATTTTGCAGGCTATATTAAGATGATAATGATAATGATAATAACAAAAATAATAATAAGAAGAAGATGAAGAAAAATGTGTTTTTCTGTGTGCCAGTCATTTTGAGTCCATTTCTTTTTGCCATTAGCTATAAGGCTTTTGAACATTTCTGTTCAAAAATAATAAAAATAAAAGACTTTTGAGAGACTTTTGAACATTTCCCCCGAGGTATGACCTTCTTTCCATTAGCTAGACTATGTGGACATCACAGCTATACGGCGTTGAGTCGCTCCGTTCGATCTGTCCATCTCCGATTCCTAAGCTTTGTGCAATGGCAACTGTTGCTGCTTAAAATATGTCCCGCGTACGTTGCGAAACCCGAGCCTGGACCGATGACCTGCAAGACAGAAAACGAGTGACCGCCGGGTGGGGTTCCCGGCGGAGAACTCTCCGATGCTTAAGTCAGAGCGCAGCTACATGATAATGACTCTGAAAAAGCATGAATGTGGTGTAGTTGTGTAGTCGTCCCTTTTACCTGGGGTTAAACCCCTTTATATAGTGGTAGGAAGAAGAGCCCTAGTAGGACTGGGCCGTAGGGTAGATGTGTTAGGATCGTGTTAGGTTCCTTGAGGATCACGTCACGATCTCTG
Source organism: Escallonia rubra (assembly GCA_033065855.1). Lineage (NCBI taxonomy): Eukaryota > Viridiplantae > Streptophyta > Magnoliopsida > Escalloniales > Escalloniaceae > Escallonia > Escallonia rubra. Next base: position 126,509 of record JAVXUO010001598.1, on the reverse strand, counting down.
ATAAGATAATTATCAGTCTCCCAGTTCGACTAGGATTGCCGGTATTCCCCAATTATTGGGAGTATATTTGAGATATATCATAAGCCCCCCACTTCCTTAGCCAAAATATTTGGCTGAGGAAGTTTATACCTGGTGTCTTGAGACACACGTTAGATTTGTAAGGGATTCTTCATCCGCTTGTAGGGGTAATAATATTTCTCTACTCCATGTACTCGGACCTAAGCTCTTGGGAGCTTAAGCCTTGGAGCTTTGACACTCCAAATGCCGAGCTGACCAGAGAAGTTCATGAACTTAAGGACGTGGTAACCACTCTACAGAAGCAGCTCGAAAGGGTGGTCCCCACAACCTCTGCTAATCATCCACATCTCGATCCGAGCGACCTCCGTCTCAGACTGACCCCAAGGTCCAGATAGAGGAGAAAGAACAGATCAGAGACGGATCCGGACTATCAGCCAAGGCAAGCAAGCGAGAAACATGTTACCAGAAGTGGTTCACGTTTTCGGCGTGAGGAGTCACTGGAGGATAGCACAAACTCGCCTCCTGTGGAAGGCAGTGAAAATCTAGTTCGAAGCCGCGCAGTACAAAAACACAGTCCTCAAGGACAGATCCATACACCCACATGGAAAGTACGCCCACAAGGGCGACCTTGTCACAAAGCCATCTCCAAATCCTCCCCAGAGGATTCTGCTCCCCCAAGGGAAGATTCTGGATACCCCCTGTCCAAGAGTATAGAAAAAGCGAAGCTTCCTCCAAACCTTCGGATGCCACAGTGCGACCTATATGATGGAAGCGGAGATCCTGGAGAGCATGTCTATCAATTCCAAACGAATATGTTACTCCTCCAGGTCTCAGATGCTGTCATGTGCCGTGCATTCCCAACTACTTTGAGGAAAACAGCACATGCATGGTTCAAGACCCTACGGCCGAGGTCCATCCATTCCTTCAACCAGTTATCAGACTTGTTCCAAAAACATTTTGTGAGCAGCCAAACTCGGAGGAAGAACTCAGCCAGTCTCCTCAATGTGGTCCAAGAAAGAAACGAGTCCTTGTCACGGTATTTGGGACGTTTTAATGCGGCAACTTTGGAAATAGATAACTTGGACGAATCGGTAAAGTACACGGCTTTTATGCGAGGGCTTCGTCCTACGTCCAAGTTCGCGTTCGCAGTAAATAAGAGTCCTCCAGGAAACATGAGCGCCCTGCTGGATAAAGCCAACAAGTATATCCAGGCTGAAGAATATTTGGAGACTCACAATGGACAGCGAGGAGACAATGGACACGATCAAGACAAGAGAACTCGCGAAGATAGTCCAAGAGTCGGGCAGAGTTCTAAGCGGTCGAGAAGGGATGAAAGCCGTACTAAAGCGATTTTGGACATGAAGAATTTAACACCATTAAATGCAAGGCTCTCTCAGAATCGCAACGACATAAAAGATAAGGAAATGCTGGAAAGGCCAGAGAAGATGAGATCCCCGCCCAGCAAGAGAGATAGAAACTTGTGGTGCCGTTACCACAACGATCATGGTCACACCACCGACAATTGCGAATCGCTCAAGCGTGCAATCGAAGCCCTTATCAAACGCGGACATTTGCGTGGATACGTCAATAGAAGGAATGAAAAGAGGGAAGTCACTCCCGTAGGGAGGAAAGAAGATGTGCAAGAGAATGCGGGAGTCATAAATACCATCTCGGGGGGAATTGCCGCAGGAGGCTCTTCTGGACAAGGAAGAAAAGCCTACGCAAGGGAAATCCTCACAACTAAGGGACCATTGACTAAAAAGCAGAAGGTTGAACCAGCTCCCAAAATATCCTTCTCCGATGACGATGTGGGTGATACAAGAATACCCCATGACGACCCTCTAGTTGTCACACTCCGAGTGGGAAACTTTGACATGAAGAGGATCCTCGTTGACAATGGGAGCTCGGCGGAAATACTTTTCTATGAAGCTTTCCAAAAGATGAATATCCCAGCTGACCGATTACGGAGGATAGATACGCCCCTCTATGGCTTCTCTAACCATCCGGTTGCTTGCGAGGGAATTATTGCATTACCCGTGATTGTGGGAGACCCTCCGACCCAAGCAAAGTTGATGCTAGATTTCGTGGTGGTACGCATCCCTTCGGCCTATAATGCAATTTTGGGCCGAACAACATTCAACCAATTAAAAGCTGTGGTATCTACATACCAGATGAAGATGGAATTCGCCGCGGAGAATGGAGTCGGGGAAGTCAAGGGAGATCAAGCGGTGGCTCGGCAGTGCTACATGGCATCATGCCGAAATAGAGCCAATGAAACCCTCATGATAGAAGATCTGAGGGATGAGACAAAAACCGAAAGAGGTAAACCCGCTGAAGACCTCACTCATATTGAGCTATATCCGGGAATTCAAGAGAAGACAGTGAGGATAGGAACCGGTCTATCAGACACCATCAAGCTCAAGCTTGTGGATCTATTAAGGAGCTATTCAGATATACTTGCGGGGACGACATCCGATATGCCTGGGATTGATCCTGAGGTGATCACCCATAAATTGAACGTTGATCCTGGTAGGAAACCAGTCAAGCAAAAGAAGAGGACGTTTGCTCCCGAGAGACAAGTTAAAATCGAGGAGGAAGTTGAAAAATTGTTGGATGCCGGATTCATTGAAGAGATATCATATCCAGAGTGGATCGCCAACGTCGTAATGGTACCCAAGTCGAGCGACCGTTGGCGAATATGCATTGATTTCACTGACCTCAACAAGGCCTGCCCAAAGGACAGTTACCCGTTACCACGTATCGATATTTTGATCGATGCTACCTCGGGTCATAAACTGTTGAGTTTTATGGATGCATACTCGGGATACAATCAGATAAAGATGTGCGTAGATGATATCCCCAAGACTTCCTTTATTACAGAACGTGGGCTGTACTGCTACAAAGTCATGCCCTTCGGACTTAAGAACGCGGGGGCAACTTATCAGCGCCTAGTTAACATGATCTTCCATGATCTAATTGGGAGAAACATGGAAGTGTACGTGGATGACATGCTAGTCAAGAGTGTGGAAGCCGAGACTCATGTGGAAGACCTCAAGGAAACCTTCGAAATCCTAAGGGCTTATAACATGAAACTAAACCCGCTAAAGTGTGCGTTTGGTGTTGCGTCTGGGAAATTCTTAGGATTCATGGTATCACAACGGGGTATCGAAGCCAACCCAGAGAAGATAGGCGCTATTCATGCCATGAAGTCACCTAAGACAATCAAGCAGGTCCAGGAGCTTACAGGAAGAGTGGCGGCCTTAGGAAGGTTCATGTCCAAGTCCGCCGAAAAATGCCTCCCCTTTTTCAAAGCTATCAGGAAGGCAAGGGACATCGAGTGGACTGAAGAATGCCAGAGATCGTTTGAAGAATTGAAGCAATACTTGTCGTCCCCGCCGCTCCTCACCAAACCGATTTCTGGAGAAAACCTATTCTTATACCTGTCGGTTAGTGAGGTAGCGGTAAGCACGGTCTTAATCAGAGAGGAAGAGGGCAAGCAAAGACCTGTGTACTACGTAAGCAAGGTCTTACAAGATGTAGAAACCAGGTATCCCCGAATAAATAAGGTAGCCCTAGCTCTTATCACATCGGCGAGGAAATTAAGACCATATTTTCAGTCACACACCATCATCGTGTTAATTGATCAACCATTGGGTAAAGTTCTACAAAATCCTGATGCCTCGGGGAGGCTAGTAAACTGGTCAGTGGAACTAGGCGAGTTCGATATTCGGTATCAACCCCGTACAGCAATTAAGGCTCAAGCCTTATCAGATTTTGTTGTCGAATGCACAATACCAGAGAACCCCCCGAGTCTGGTCCTTTCAGAGGTTTTGGATCCTTGGCTCCTTTATGTTGATGGCTCTTCCAAGGTGGGAAGTAGCGGAGCAGGGCTTATATTAATCAGCCCCGAGAAGTTTGTGATCGAGTACGCCCTCCGCTTCAATTTCCAAGCATCAAACAATGAAGCTGAATACGAGGCACTCTTAGCGGGAATAAGGTTGGCACACTCTCTCAAAGTTGATTCTCTTTCCGTCCATAGTGATTCTCAATTAATTGTGAATCATATCTCGGGGGAATATGGAGCAAAAGATGAGAGAATGGCCCAATACCTCCAAGCTGTGAGAACGGAAGCCGCTTTGTTCAAAAATTTCGCCATCCGCCTCATACCACGAGACCAAAATGCCCAAGCAGACTCACTGTCAAGACTGACTTCCGAAGACATTTCGGAATTAAACAGAGCGGTATACATTGAGTTCCTCAAAGAAAGAAGTATCCAGATCTCCAAGGAGGTCAACGTGATAGAAGAGGAACCTTGCTGGATGGACCCAATTATTCAGTACCTTGTCTCGGGAGTATTACCGTCAGGAAAAAGCGAAGCTCGCAATTTACGCGCTAAAGCTGTTCGGTTTGCCCTTGTTGACGGGGTACTGTATAAAAAGTCTTTCAGTCTACCATATCTGAAGTGCTTAAGCCCCAGAGAAGCAAATTATGCGTTACGGGAAGTCCACGAAGGGATTTGTGGACAACACTTGGGGGGAAGAAACCTGGCCCACAAAATCTTGCGGCAAGGCTATTATTGGCCAGGTATGCAGAAGGAAGCGATCAAATTCACGAAAAAGTGTGATCGTTGTCAAAAATTTGCTCCGCTGACGCACACGCCGGCAGCACCACTCGGTATCTTGACTTCCCCCATTCCGTTTGCAATGTGGGGAATGGATATTTTGGGCCCATTCCCGGTGGCCACTGGACAAAGGCGTTTTGTGATTGTCGCCATCGACTACTTCACGAAATGGGCTGAGGCCGAATCGTTGGCCACTATAACGGCATCGAAATGCGAAGAATTCTTCTGGAAGAACGTGGTTTGCCGCTTTGGGGTGCCGAAGATCCTAATCACAGATAATGGGAAACAATTTGACAACTCCAACTTTCGTGCATTTTGTGAAGGTCTCTTTATTGATCTTCGTTTTACATCGGTTGCTCACCCCCAATCCAATGGGCAGACAGAGAACATGAATCGTTCAATTCTTCAAGGGTTGAAAAGAAAGCTAGATGATGCAAAGGGGGCATGGGTTGATGAGCTTCCTAAAGTACTTTGGGCATACCGCACAACACCTCATTCCGTGACAGGTGAGACACCATTCCTTCTATCTTTTGGTACAGAGGCGCTGCTACCAGTAGAAGTGGGCATCCCCACGGTTCGAGTGTTACACTTCTCCGAAAAAGAAAACGAAGAGAATCTCAGAGGAAACCTAGACCTATTAGATGATGTGCGAGCTCAAGCGTTAGATCGGATGATATCAACAAAACAACGGGTTGCGAGATTCTATAATCGAAAGGTCCGAGTGAGGATGTTCAGAATCGGTGATCTTGTCCTCAGAAAACTGGAAGTTTCAAACCCAAAGGCCGCTGTGGGGAAACTGTCCCCAAATTGGGAAGGACCTTATAAGATATCAAAAGTGCTTAGGCTAGGCGCTTATTCACTGGAAACACTTTCAGGGGAAGCGATCCCGCGAACATGGAATGCTGATAACTTGAGGAAATACTACCAGTAAATTCTTAAGGGAAAGCGAAGACATTCTTCTTATTATTTTGGGGGGAAGTAGCATAAAAGCATAGTTGGATGTAAAGAAGAAGTGTTTCAGTTATAATGAAATTCAACAAAAGTTTGAAGCATTTCATTTCGTCTATCTATACATCTTCATTACTGTGGGAAAGACCAATTGCTTACATTAGCATATCAATCACTGGCCACTTTAACTAATGATATTTATGTTCTCAAGAACGATAGACGTCTAATATCCGAGCAGACTGCTCGAACAGACTGCTTGTCTACGAAAAACAGCGAATGTTGCCCAAGCAAAATATCACCCAGTGATAAGGTATGACACAAGTCTTACCTAACACGGTCTAGCTTTAGTTCTAGCCCGAGAAACGGCAAAACCAAGTGGGAGTTCGTCGCCCTACCCTGTTTTGTTAATTCGAAACTTGGCCGAGCGTGAGTGCGAGGCTTCTTTGCCAGCCCTTAGCCGACGATAAGGGATCGCGTCAAAGAAACACGCAAGCATGAGGTGGCTAGCCCAGGTTAAAGAACACACTTGTACAAAACTAACACCCTCCACAGGAGTGGTGACCACCCTTCAAAGGGACAGTCAAACATTTTGCACATGCAACCACGTGCATGCACAGCTCTATGTCCTCTTTTTAGAGAGGTTAACGTGGAATACATCACCCAAATGGACAAGGTAAGACCCAAGTCTTTACTGAACACGGTCCAGTAAAGGTTTTAGACAAAAACAAAATCAAAACAAAGGACGATACATTCAACACGCGAGTATGCAAAAGTAAAACCCCATTATGTGAAAGGGAAAACGTTTCAAGTGCAAAGGCTTCGAAGGCCAAAAAAGTACTGAGAAAACATAGTCAGGAATTACAAAGCTGATGAGATGAAAACAAAAAATATCCTAAGACGGTGGAGCATTCCCGGATCGGACACTTTTCTCCCCAGGAGAAACAGCATCTCCAGCTTCAACAGGTGCAGCAGTCTCGCCCGAGGGAGAATCGAAACTGGGCACCACAATGTCGTCCAAGAAGATGTTTGGATATTTGGCTGCTGTTAACTCTTTGGCTTTCTGAAAGCCCTCTTGAAAAATGGAGAGCCCATCTTCTGTCCGTTTCCGGAGCCATTCGTCGCCAGCAGTACCATCAAGGAAGGCGTGGATGGCTTTATTACCAATTTCGGACTTCTCCTGCTTCAGCTTCTCACATCTTCTTTCAAAACGACTGACCTTGTTAAGCAGATCAGCATTCTCCATCTTTAGGGCCTTGACCTCCTTGTCAAGTTTCTCAGCTTTGGCTTCGGCAGCTCTCTTGTCAGTTTCTGCACTGCGAGCCACATCCATCGCCATGGAAAACCTTTCCTGCATCTGGCTGCTATAGCAGTAAGCCTGAAAATAAGAGAAAGATAAAGACAGTGTGTATCAACAGTGCAGGAAGAGCTTAAATAACAAGACGCAAGAGGAAAAAGAAATGAAGTCCTTACGTTGTAAGCAGCTTGGACGTGCGCCATAGCGAAGGCTTCATGAGGTTGATTCTCCAAAATCAACTTATCACTTGGCAACACCCCGTGAGCCAGGTGCTGAGCAGAGACATTTGCATGAGGCATTCCTGAGTCACCTCTCTTGATGGTCCATCGGGGACGGAAGATGGGGTCCCTGTCGATGGGGATATCTTCAACCACAAGCGGAGATGCTGGAGGAATAAGTGCGCGTGGCCGTTTCGCGAGAGGGGAAGAACCCTCCCCTGCGCCCTCTTTCCTTTTCCCTTTTGATGCCCTTTGCATCAGTCCCAAAAAATCACCTTTCGCACCTTCTCCTTTGCCAGCCATTTCTGTAAGATAGCAAAAGAGACCGAGTTAGATAACTTTTACACAAAGAGAAAGGACGTAAATATGTAAACACGGCTTCGGACTCTACCTAGACTTGGAGTACTAGAAGATGATGTTCCTATCACCAGTTCTTGAGTCTTAGGCTTCGAAACAATTCGAGGTTCTAAAACTGGAGTTGGAGGAACAGGCATAGCAGGGGCAGGAGGAATAAGCCCCGCATGCCGCATCTCTTGTCAATATTGAGAACACCCCTCCTCTTTATATGATCAAGCAGCCTCTTCGTCATATCGTTGGGAGCCAGAAAGCCTTTCTTTTCATAATCTTTACAGATAGCATTCCACTTTCTTGGGAACTCCCATTTGCCGCTGGGCCGCTGAATGAAGAAGTATCGGGAGTGCCAACCTTTGTTAGATTTGGGACCCCCCTTTATCACCCTGATCCGGTTATGGATGTAATACCAGCCATCGCACTTGGCCACGTTCTTTATAAAGCATACCTCAAGGTATAGCCTCATGAAGTCATGGACCGTCACTGGATACCCTGAGGTCTGCACAAGATAAATTAAGCCAACTAGTTTCCTCCACCCGTTGGGCACAAGTTGACCTGGCGCCATTTTGTAGTGATTGAAAAAGGCAACTGCAAAGGGGTGCATGGGGATTCTATAGCCAGACTTAATCTGGCCTTCATAGACACTGGTTTCCAAGTTCGTCCCATAATTGGCAGGTTCTTGGATTGCGGGTACCCGAGCAGAAAAAGGAGGAGGCAAAGGATATTCTTTTAAAAGCTCAACAATGCTTTCTGTTGACATCTTATTCCTTTTTTCATCTGAAGCAAACCAAGTGTCTTCATCAAATTTATCTTCAGCTTCATCTTTGATATCCCCAAGAGCATCGTCTATATGGGGAAATGAAGTGCTGGTTTGGGGAGCTGAAGTTCCTACTTGGCTGTAATGTGTTGAAGTTCCTACTTGTGAGGATCTACTCTCCGAATCACTCTCTAAATCATTCTCTGAAAAACTACTTGAAGAGGACGAAGAACTACTTGAAGTTGATGAAGACATGTTCTAAGACTACGATATTGAAAGCTACTAAAAGGAAATAGATATGTGCCGAACAAGAAGAAGAGAAGAGAACTTACTTGTCAAAGTTAAGCCGAACAGTGAAAGAGTGAATAGCAGGGGGCAAATGAGGAGAGGAACCCCAAATATATAGAAGGAGGAAGAAATAACTTCCCCTATAAAGGCGGTAGCATTCAAGACGCGTGTCCCGCGCGATTCCCGGGGCATTAAATTTTGAAATTTGAAATTGTAACCGCCTAGGTTCTGGCAGATAAAGGACGGTTGCACTTGACACGTGGCAACACAATTGATAACCTGATCCTGAGCCATCTTCCCAAGAAGCATCTTTGGTATGCCATCCCGAGCAGGATGACCGAACAGGGCTCCCGACCAGAAGGACATGGTAAGGACCAAGGTCAACAGTCTCAAGACTGATTTCCGACCAGGATGCCCGTCCAGACATCCCGAGCAGGATGACCGAACAGGGCTCCCGCCCAGAATGACTTGGTAAGGACCAAAGTCAACAGTCTCAAGACTGATTTCCGACCAGGATGCCCGTCCAGACATCCCGAGCAGGATGACCGAACAGGGCTCCCGACCAGAATGACTTGGTAAGGACCAAGGTTAACAGTCTCAAGACTGATTTCCGACCAGGATGCCCGTCCAGACATCCCGAGCAGGATGACCGAACAGGGCTCCCGACCAGAAGGACATGGTAAGGACCAAGGTCAACAGTCTCAAGACTGATTTCCGACCAGGATGCCCGTCCAGACATCCCGAGCAGGATGACCGAACAGGGCTCCCGACCAGAATGACTTGGTAAGGACCAAAGTCACCAGTCTCAAGACTGATTTCCGACCAGGATTCCCGTTCAGACATCCCGAGCAGGAAAGCCCGAGCAGGATGTCCGAACTGGTTCCCGTCCAGAATGACCTAGCAAGATCGTAGGTCAACAGTCTCAAGACATGAGGCCGACCAGACACTGCCCGAGCAGGAAAGCCCGAGCAGGGTTCCTTGTTTGCCATCCAAAGAAGTAATATTGGTCAAACTTCCCGACCAGGAAGCCCGACCAGGATTCCCGAACAGGAAGCCCGACCAGACTTCCCGAGCAGAAAGGCTGACCAGGATTCCCGACCAGACTTCCCGAGTAGAAATCCCGAGCAGACCTTCCGAGCAGAAATCCCGAGCAGACCTTCCGAGCAGGAATCCCGAGCAGGCCTCCCGAGCAGATTATCCAATTGAGATGCTCAATCAAGATTTAAGAGCATGAGGTTTTGGAAAATCCGGAGTGACAACGGGCATGGATGATTTGTGGCTGAACTAATTTCAGTCAACTTTCTGCACTAAATGCCTTTAACTGTTCACTTGAAGGAATCGTCAAAGGCAGGGGGCATTATGATATAGCTAAATATATCCACCCAACCAACTGGTGACACGTGGCATAGCCAATTCTGAGTGGGCTAACAGACTCATATCGGATAAACTTCAAAGAGCAGATAGAGATTGGTTAGGACTCACGCACTAATAGAAGAATCCTAGTATGAATCGTCGACAAAAGGATCAATCAGAGAAGAGTTCTAAGGAAGAAGGAAGTCTGGAAGCAGTCTATATATAGGGCGAATCCTCAGGTACACAGACAGGTTCACACACACACAAACACCCAGTCCATTTTCGATTATTCAGACTCCTACCCTAGTAGCGACGTTCTGACTTTAGCATCGGAGCATCCTCCACCGGAACATCCCCGGTGGTCACTCCGTGTTCTATTTTGCAGGTGCATTTCCTAGCCGTGGTCTCGATCAATATTCAAGCTGCAACAGCAACCACCTCCGGTTCTCCCTTTGCTTATCACGTATTCTTGAGCTTCAGAGGCGAAGACACCGGCAAAACTTTCACCGATCACCTCTACACCGCTCTGGTACAAGCGAAATTTCAAACATTTAGAGTCAACGATTCCATAGAGAGGGGAAAGAACCTCAACTTGGAACTCCCGAAGGCCATCAAACAGTCGAGAGTCTCGATTGTTGTATTGTCAAAAAACTACGCGTCTTCCACTTGGTGCCTCGACGAACTTGTAACGATCCTCGAGTGTAACAAGATGCGTGGAAATACTGTTTTGCCTGTCTTTTATAATGTTGAGCCGTCTGAAGTTAGGAAGCAAATGGGTAGTTTTGCAGAGGCGTTTTTGAGGCACGACAATGAGGTGGAGGCAGAAGGCGATCATGAAAGAAGAATGGAGTTGGCGAAAAGGGTGGAAGGGTGGAAGGCAGCACTTCGTCAAGTTGCAGATCTGACAGGCATGGTCTTGAAAAATCAAGCTGATGGGTAAGTTCTATCAATTGTCATTCCGGTACTTGAAAGTATAACGTGTTTGTTTATCTTACATGAAAAATCAAGCTGATGGGTAAGTTCTTTCGTGGTTTTTAGGCACGAGTCAAAGTTTATCCAAAAAATTCTTAAGGTGGTTGAGGATGAAGTGAAACGCCCTGTGTTGAATGTTGCCCCTCAGCTAATTGGCTTAGATCTGCGTGCAAGAAATATAAATTCTTGGTTACAAGATGGATCAAATGATGTTGCAATTGTAGCAATATGCGGGATGGTTGGTATAGGAAAGACGACCATTGCCAAATACCTATACGACTTAAACTTTGAAAGATTCGAAGGTAGCAGCTTCCTTGCAAGTATCAGAGAAGTAGTATCAGAACGACCCAATGGTTTATTACGTTTACAAGGACAACTTATTTCAGATATCTTGGGGGGGGAGAACGAGAAGATTTATAACGCTGATCAAGGGATCATTATGATTAAAGAAGCTCTACGCTGTAGAAAAGTTCTTGTTGTTCTGGATGATGTTGATCAGGTGGACCAAATAGATGCAGTGCTTGGAATGCGAGATTGGTTATATCCGGGAAGTAAGATCATCATAACGACTAGGCGGAAGCAGTTACTAAAGGCTTCTGAATTTCATACGGTGCATGAGGTTAGTGGAATGGATGATATCGAGTCACTTGAGCTTTTTAGTTGGTATGCCTTTGGACAAGACCATCCCATTGAAGGTTACATGAATTACTCAAAACGAGTGGTGCATTACTGCGGTGGACTACCTTTAGCTCTTCAAGTTTTGGGTTCTTCTCTGTCAGGGAAAACTAAAGCTATATGGGGAAGTGCTTTAAAGAGATTGGAAGCAATTCCTGAAGGCCACATCCTAAATAAGCTTAAAATAAGCTACGATTCTTTGCAAGATGACCATGATAGACACTTATTTCTCGATATTGCTTGTTTTTTTGTCGGCAAGGACAAAGATTGGACGACGGCAATATTAGATGGGTGTGGTTTCTTTACTACAATTGGGATTCATAATCTAATTGATAGGTGTCTCCTAACTGTTGGCAAATATGATAACAAACTCAGGATGCACCACCTCATTCAGGACATGGGAAGAGAAATCATAAGGCAGGAATCAACTAAGGAACCTGGAAAGCGTAGCAGACTCTGGCAAAAGGAGGCATTCAGTGTACTTAGTGAGAAAACTGTAAGGATCATTTATCTTATGTCCACTTCTATGGTATTGGTTGGTGTATCCTTGAATTAATTGTCTCTCTCTTGTTGATTAGGGTACGGAGACAATTAAAGGCCTCATCCTCAACATCCAGGAATCGAAGGAAAGTATTTCAGTTGAAACGCCAGGGAGATACCGTCGGAAAGATTTTATTGACAAATCGTTATTACTCGCAGAAGGCAGTTCATCAAAGCAAAGTCATTTAGGATTTCTTTCTTGGCTTCCCATGAGTTCTGTCTTGGTAAAATCATTTTTCGGGTCAGATCAACTCGACTTACAAACTTCTGCATTTTCAGAAATGCGCAACTTGAAACTACTCCAGCTCAACAATATACGACTTACAGGACGATATCATGAGTTTCCAAAGGAGTTACGATGGTTGTGTTGGGATTGGTTCCCATCAACAACAATACCCACTGATTTTCCTCTACAGAACCTGGTTGTTCTTGAAATGCGCTACAGCAGCTTGAAAACAGTATGGAAAGGAACCAAGGTATAATAATGTTCCTTTCCTTTTTTTGTTAAGGATTAATTTGGAAAAAGACCCTTGGAAATATATCTTGAAGTTCTTTTTTTTTTTCTGTAACAATTTAATACCCTTTCTTTTAGGATGCATAAAATAGCTTTTTTTTTGTTGTTGGTCAAAGTCCATTGTATTTCATTCATTCAGAAAAAAGTATATCAGTTCAACATAACATAGCTTCGGTCTTCATTTCTTCAAAATCGTTGTGGCTTATAATGATAAAATGGCGAAATGGCCACCAAAGATACAAGATGTAGAAATGAATTTTAAAGCATTGGTTTGCCATTCTTTATCGAATGAAACTAATCACTTTTCTGTTTGTGATTACAGTTGCTCGGATCATTGAAAATGCTTGATCTCAGTCATTCTCATGGCCTGGTTTATGATATCTTGGACTTTTCTCTTGTCCCGTGTCTTGAGAGACTAGTTCTCAAACACTGCATAAACTTGATTAAAGTTCCTGAATCAATTGTGGTTCTGCAGAGGCTTGTTTTGCTGAATCTTGAAGGATGCCAAAACCTCAGGAAGCTCCCGACAACCATTCATCACCTGAGATCGCTTGAGGAACTCATTCTCTCTGGTTGCTCTAAGATTCAGGTGAAATCATGGGTGGCTAAGAAACTGAGAAAGAATCCCGAGTCTTTTCGCTTTTCATTTGCTTCTTTACCTAGCTCTTTAGTTACCTTAAACCTTGCAAACTGCCATTTATCTGACGGCGACTTAACCTTATTAGTAGTTACCATAGTATTAGTTAAAGCAAATTTAACAATAAAAATCTATCTCATGTCATATCTTATTCTTTTGGCATGCATTGATATTGAAAAAATGAAGGAGTCCACTCACGATAAATGGACGCTCTCTCTTTTTAGTCGTGCCTATAAGAGCAATAATGATGTCTCCTTCTGAAGAGGATCAGAAATTGCCTTGACCAAGAAAAAATTTACTGCATAGTTTTTTGCATGAAGCTGTAACTTTCTCTATAATCTTTAAGTACCTTTTAAACAAATGAGATAAATCCATTATTTTGCAGTAGTCTTTATCCCTTGGGAATGATTGTTGGTTAAGCTTTACTCATCCACTTTTTTGGTACAAAAAGAAAAAGAAAACAGTAAACCTATACTATATTGGTATAAATCATAGATATTTGAAAGGTACCAGTATGAAAATAAATTACTATATGATAATTTATATGAAGCTACAACTTTTTTACGTAACAATGCATTCATTCTATTATGATTTGATAATAATTAAGTGTAATCAATTCTGGGATTATGGCTGTGATAATAATAGGCTCTAATTCAATATATCAAGAAAATTTAAATAACAAAATTAGATAGAGTTCAATTAATAGGCTATAATATGACGTATCTAGAAAAGTTAGATGGAATTCAATTTCAGATGTCCTATTTAAGTAAGACTTTTGGGGAGAGTTCGGATTGAAAAGATGATATTTGGTGCAAAACCAGAGCTAAACTCGTCTTTCATATATATTTGTTGTTGTTGTTGTTGTTGTTGTTGTTGTGATATTAATCATTTACATTAGTGGTGGTGGGTGAAGTAGCAAAGGTCTTGAGGAATAACCTTAAGATCCTGAGTTCGAATCCCCATACCATACCTTGCAAGAGATGATGGGTTGTGGCTTGTTTCCGACTTGGATATCCTTCTTTACTGTTATATTTGTGCTTAACCAATAACCATATATTGTTAGATATACTATTTTCTTACCGATTACACTTGATTCTTGAACAGAAATGTCCTGCCAATGAGAAATATTTGAATAGAAAGATTGACATGTATGGTGATCTAGAGTTAGAAGAAACACAGGTTGATTCGCCACCGTTGGATGATGACATTGAAGTGGTAGTAAAAGGCCAAGACGGTTCATCTACAGCAACATCGTCACGTGTAAGGCAACATCGGAAAAGAAAGCGTGAAGATGATGATATGCGGTATGATAAGTTAGTAGGAGAGATTAGACAAGTTGCATTGGCAGTCAAGCAACTCACTAAGAATGAGCTTGTCATTAGTGATCTTTACAATGAAGTGATGAAGACAGAAGGTTTTGATGAAACTTTTTTGGCAACGGTTTTTGACTATTTGGTGGAAAATGAAAAGCAAGCAAAAGCATTTATGGTGAAAAGTGACTATCTTCGAAAGATATGGATAGCAAACTTCATGACAAAGCATTTAGCGGGAAAGTAATTTTGGGGTTCAATTAATGTACATAAACTGATCTTGTTGGTTATGTTAGAACATTTTTATTGTACTTGTTTTTGCGCTAAGAACATGTATGTAACTTGAACAAGGCCGTCGTTATGTTCACTAACGTTTATGATATTTTTATCATGTTTATATTATTATCTTTCTACTTTTAATTTTTGACATAGAATCATAGATAGTTTTATCATTTTACGTGCATCGTCCAAACAACGGAAAAGAAATTTATGAAAAATATTTTCAGGAGCATTCTGTTGTCTGGAAAGCATTTTCCATGAAACATTTTCGTGAAACAAATAGGGCCTAGGTTAAGAAGAATATATTCTTATGTTGGCAACAGATACTAAAGTTGAGGTATCACAGCGACATAACCCTAGTAGTTACCATTGTATTAGTTAAAGCAAATTTAACAGTAAAAATCTCTCTCATATCAGGTTTTATTCTTATGGCATGCATTGATATTGAACAAATAAAGCAGTCCACTCTTGGTAAATGGACTTCACTCTTTTTATTGGTGCCTATAAGAGCAACAATGATGTCTCTTTCTGGAGAGGATCAGAAATTGCCTTGACCAAGAAAAAAAATTAACTGCATAGTTTTTTGCATGAAGCTGTAACTTTTTCTATAGTCTTTAACTACGTTTTAAACAAATGAGATAAATCCATCATTTTGCAGTAGTCTTTATCCCTCGGGAATGATTGTTGGTACAAAAAGAAAAAGAAAACAGTAAACCTATACTATTTTGGTATAAATCATAGATATTTGAAAGGTACCAGTATGAAAATAGATTACTATATGACAATTTTATGAAGCTACAACTTTTTTACCTAACAATGCACTCAATCTATTAAGATTTGATAATAATTAAGTGTAATACAATTGTGGGAATATGGCTTTGATAATAATAGGTTCTAATACAATACATCAAGAAAAAGTTAAATAAAAAAATTAGATAGAGTTCAATTAATAGGTCATAATAGGACGTGTCTAGAAAAGTTAGATGGAATTCAATTTCAGATGTCCTATTTAAGTAAGACTTTTGTGGAGAGTTCGGATTGAAAAGATGATATTTGGTGCAAAACCAGAGCTAAACTCGTCTTTCATATATTTGTTGTTGTGATATTAATCATTTACATTAGTATCAAATGATTTGGTCCAATAGTTAATTTAGTGCAACGCATTTAGTCCTTAGTTGGTCATCTAATAATAACAAAAGGTAATCAATTAGTGTGATTACGAGCCTGATAATAATAGGTTTTAATAGTGTGTCATCTAGAAAGGTTAAATAAAAACGTGAGATAGAATTAGATTAAATAGGTTATAATGCAATGTACCTAGAAAAATTAAATAAGACAGTTTAGGTAGAGTAATTTATGAAGTAAAACTTTACGCGAGAGTTCGGAATAACAATTGACATTTAGCACAAAACCGGATCTAAACTCGTCTTTTATATATTTATATCGATATCGATGATATTTCTCAATTCTAGAAACTTGTATCGTGTGGCCAGAATGAAGTATCAACATTCTCACGGGTTGCAAGGATAACTCAACAAGGTCTTTGTCCCTTTTAGTGGCTAATCACCTATCTAGGTACCTTGCAACTTTGGTGGGCGTGGACCTCGACCCTAAAATGGCTGGGTTTTGTTTTTCTTTTTTCCAAACCATGTCAGTTTCACAATGGCTTACCTATAATTTCTCTCAATTATGCTAAAGCTTTTCGCTAACACATTCTTGTCATAACCATGTATACCATGTGCAAATTGCCTGTGTTGAAATGTATTCTTATTAAGTTTATTGTCCCTTTGAAGCCATCGAGACTCTTAGTATGCTGTCAAGAAAGTTAACCTCCTAAACTAGTGCGCACTTATAACATTGACTTTGCATGATGCAGGGACTCTATGAATTTGGTATATTCAGCACATTGTTACCTGGGAGCGAGATTCCAACTTGGTATAGCATGAAGACCAAGAACCCCGAGATTTCCTTTAGAGTGCCTTCTACTCAAATCCTGAAGATCCGCAACTTTAACATGTGTGTTGTCTTTGAATATCCGTATGTCCAACCTTATGGTAGGTGTGAATACATTTTAGTCACTAGCAGGACTGATGGCCGGAAATGGATCTATAGCCTGACCTTCATATGCTTTTCAGAGATTGACGAAGATATGATGTGGTTATGCCATTGGAATATCGCGAATCAAATAATGAAAAGTGGGGATGAAGTGAGAGTCTCAGTGGGTATGTTGGGTTTCAAAAGACACAAACTAAAGGAGTTTGGAGTCCATGTGGTGTACGAGCAAGAAGAGAATACTACCCGAAACGAAACCACCAATCAGACAGTAATTGATGGTGGGGATTTGTCAGCCAATAAGACCTCTGGCTTCTACTTACTATGTAATTATTTTACGCCATCACAACGGGGAACCATAATAAATTGATTCATCGATAATTGCTCAATACTGCTACTACACTCCTCCTGGTGTTTGATTTTGATTCTGTATCAAGTTAAGAATGAATGCCGCCAAGAGTTGCTCGAACAAAGTGCCAATGAACATAATTTTTCGTTTTGTAATCGAAGCAATTCTAGGACATTTCTGAAGGCTCTTTGCCCCCGTGACTCACTAAAGATCAGTAGTTGTTTGCTCTTGTTGTAGTAAATGGAGAGCACCAAGGGACTCAACACAATCTTCTCAACTCAGATAACTGGCTTAGGAGAAAACCAAAAAAAAAAACAATTGCTTTCATTTCTTCTTGGAGGACAAGTGTTTGATTACAAGATTCTACATACCCTTCACACTTACAAAGAGAGGATGTGGCTAAACAACCATTTCAGCTTCTCTAACATCTATAGGAATCCCTACGTCCAACCTCGTCGCTGGCTTGTACTGCTCAGGCACCACAGCACCACCCTGCACGCAAATTTCCACCACAGCAGGGGCCTGGCCATAGAAATTCCTAAGCTCCCGCTTCAACACTAGTTCACCCAAATCAGGAACATGCCACACATCTTGGTGGTATCAAGTCATCGAGCACTGCCGTCTACCACCCATGCTGACCATTCCGCTGCTGGTGTTTGTGGGCCCCGCCATTCTGTGCTTTGTGACCGGAAGGGCCCACGTGAACCTCTGGACAATAGCCACAAACCCGCACTGGTACATCTTCATCAACTTGTTAGCTCCTCCCCTCATTTTCTCCCATGCTTGAAGTGTTTCCTCAACAAGGAGGGCTTGAAGTGCTTCTGCACTGGACGGGGGCACTATTTCAGCATTGGGTATTTCAGCTAATAAGGGTGTCTTTGGACATTCTGGCTCAAGGTCTGGTAATTCACTTTCATCTGCATCAACGAATTCACTTTTTGCAATGCGAATGACTGGTTTTCTTCTTCTTTTTGTGGGGAATTCAGGTAAATCAACCCCAGCTTGGATGCGTAGCTCAACAACAGCTGGAACTCGAGTGATAGAAAATCTCTCTGCATGAGGAATACGTATTCCCAGACGATCAAAGAGGTGGTAGGCTTCGACCTGCACCAATATGTCTTCAACAACTGCATCTACCCATTCATGATGGCCCTTGCGGATGGAAGCATTTTGGCCTCTACACGACTTGAAGGGATGCCCAATGGGTCCCACGTGGATTTCATTACACCACCTGCAAAAATGTAGTGGTACATTGGTCACTTGGACATCTCTACAAGCATGTCCCCTTCAGGCATATTAGGAATAAAAATCAGCAAAGATCTTAATGACAGAATGGTCCAGAAAAACTATCTCCACTTTTGGGACTTACAGTGAACCTTTAGAGACTGAAAATGCAACTTTACTTCAAAACTATGACATGGATTTTGGCAATATTCTAACTCTAGTGAGGACATTAGTTTCCAGCTCGCACTGCTTGCACAGCTCCCAAGATTACGTTTTTCTTTTAGCCAAAGCATTAATAGAAGAACAGAGATTTACCTGCAGGCAAGAACGGGTACCGTTTTCAGTAGCATCTTGAGGTTGTTAATCAATGTCACTCTTGCATTAAACACGCTGTAAGCAACAGGAATTAATCTTTTAACCACCAGTCCATTCTTTGGTGGAGGAACTCTTCTTTTGGGTTGGTCTTTCCTGTTCTTCAGCCTCTCCCTAGCAGCTCGTCTTAACTCCATGATAGGTATTGGGAAGGGCTTCTTCTCTTTCTTCGAATAGTACCAAGGAAAATCAGCATTTTGAGGATCATTGCATCTAACAACCAAAGAGAAAGGCTGACATGGATCTTGTAAAGCAATTCTCAACTTTGGTTCAAGTCTGAACGTACTGCCAGCATACTGCAAAAGCAAACAGAGTTACTAAAATACCCATCATCATTCACAAAATTAGAACAAAAATAAAACAACAGAAAACACCATTGTCCAACTCATAGAAGGGAATAAAAAAAAGAATTTTATAGTGCAGTTATTTTAAGGATTAAGGAGGTTTACATGTCAAAGTACATTTGCTAGGATGACAAAAAATTACAATAAGATACTGAATATGAAACATCAAATGGGAGGACCCGAATAAGTGTTGTAGCGTGAAATTAAATATCAGAGATGAAGTTTCATGAATGACCTACCATGTAACGACACACTAATATAAGCTGTGGCATTCTCCACAAGTTTACGTCGGTTCAATGGGAAGATCGACCAAGCTGAAAGCATGTAGAATGGTATTACTTAATGAGCTACCCCTTCCCCTCCCCCCCCCCCCCCCCCCCCCCAACAACCAAAAAAAAAAAGAAAAGAAATAATAGCATAACTGAGTTAATGGAGGGGGTAATTTTCCGAACATAAAAAAAGAAAAAAAAATGACTACACCGGAACTCGCCCTACAGCATTATTATCCTAAAAAACACAGTGAAATTGCACACCATAGCTCAAGCTAAAACTGCATTCTCCAACCAGAAAACTGCATTTAGTTGCTCAAGCTAACCCTGCAGTCTTTCAACCAGTCGCAACCACAGGATAGATTGTTTTAGAAAAATACGAAGTCCTCTTAATGCTTCTCTGTATGTTCACTCCATGGGATACACAACCCTCCTATGCAAGGCCAAACTAAACTGTTGTCTTCATACACAGCCTCTTGTCACCAAACCACCACAATCACTTCCAAAGAGGAACCTGTAATCGCCTCAGTGAGGAGATAACTAAAACTGCCTGCCGCGATAGGACGCTAACCATCTTTCTCCACAAGGTCACTTAGAACCCATCTCCGCTAACACCCATAAGAAAGTCCCTCAGAAGCTAAGCTAGTCCTTTTCCAAAGCAGGGACGGCAAAGGGACATAAGAAAGTTTAGCATGCTGGATAAAGTACTCTTAACAAAATTTTACTTTCCCTCAGTATGCTTCTAATTCCGTTTGGAAACAGTCAAACATAGCCCAGTTTTTAATTAACAAATACAACAATGATGAAAAAAACAATTAGTCAGACTTACATTGATGTTACATACTACAAACTTGCTATATCAGCTTGTGTTACCAACAGGAAGTGTAAAAGTTATGCCTAGAGATCAAAGTATTCAGAGTCGAATGTTCTGAAATGAAATATAGTTCAAAGCCGAGGCTGGCAAAAGAGGTCAAGAAACCTGAAACTTAAACTGAATCAGTCGGCATTGCTTCATATTACAGCATTCTTACTAAGATCTTGAAAACCGTTCAGATTAAGAAAAAGAAGAACAGAATCAAAAAAAAAAGTTGCAGGTGTTGTAGAAACAGGAAGGAAGGTCATATTAAGAGATCCACATTTACATAATCAATTATCACCCAATCACTTCTGTTATAGAATCAAAACAAGAAACTGAGGCAAAAAGTGTGATGCCTAAATAGACAACAATAAAGAGCAAAGACATAAACATTACATATGATTACATAGTAGTTAAATTTCTTCTTTCCCACGACCCTTTAATCAGCTTCCCTCTTTATCTTAACCCATTTCCCCAAAACACTTAAAAAGTGTTTGAGAAAAGCCCAATCGAGATAAGAAATTGCGTAGTTTGGACTCACCGGCATCGTTAATTTTGCTACAGAATGCTATTTATTCATGACTATATCGGTCAAATTTGCAATAAATGTCAATAATTTACAATAACGTGCTGTTTTAACGGGAGTTTTTAATAATTCTGCGACTTTTTTTCGATAACGAGAGCCTTGCCTTCCGCCTAGACTGTAGAAGCCCTTTGCGCCTGCTAAATAAACTAAGCAGGGAAGGAAAAACAGGGCATTTAAATGCTAACTGTTTATGACATTTACCACCTGACAAGTTGCATATGTTAGGCGTCTTTGCACGCCTCTTAAATGTCTCAGAACAAAAACTGAGCCAATGTCCAATAGATAAGCTTGACCTATTATTTTGGGATGCATTTGACATAAGTCTTTGAGTTAATGGAGCTCGTAAAGCACAAAGGTTACCTGGAGCCCAGGTGTAAAGCGCAGAGGGCAGTCCCGCACTAAATCAAAGAAACTAATCCATCAACACCTACAGATCCACCTGTACCTCCATAAATATAAGAGTTCCCACTCATCATTTAAACACAAAGCCTAGAAAGAAATAAATGGAGGAAAACAGAATGCATCCAAGATCTAACACATGTTCAAAGGGTAAAACGAGAAAGGCACCCAAGATAGAAGTTACAAATCCTAAGAATGCTAGACAGAAAGATTCTTCTTCTCTTCTTCTCCCCCATATTCTTCTCTGTATTCTTCTACAAAAAGACTGCCGATAGAGAGAAACTGGCGTGGGCGTGAAGCAGCAAAGGCCGAAAAGATTGCTGCAGGCCCTAGGCACAAAAGCAAGTGCTTTTGTTCTAATAATTATATCTTGTGTGGTCATTGTTTTGTGCATCTTTTCGGTCCACAAATTTCTAAAAAGGTCATAAAAACACTGGTTTTATAAGTTAGTGAGCCTAAGACTAGGAGCCCCTCCCTTACCTGTTCTACCCAATTTCCCGTCTAGATCACTGGCACATTGCAACTTTTTAGCATTGAGAACAAGATCTTGCCATCTCGTCTAAAAATTTAAATGGATGAAATCAGTTTCTCATTGGCTTTCTTTTCAGTACATCTTTGCCTACACGACTACCACCTGCAAAGTTCTCGGGCACTACTCACCAAGCCACAGCAGCACAATCCTGCCCTATCTTTTTCAAATCTCTTTCCCAATACCTATGTGGTTTTATCTTTGCACGTAAAAGATATGGATCACAAACACCATCATCACAAGAGTCTTTAAAAAAATTCAATAATCTCATGGTACTTGTTTCAGTAACGCTGGAAATTTGGTGTCATATCGAACAGAGGCGAAGTGGAAGGTTCCAATAGTGTTTCCTAATGTGTTCAATGAATGAGAAAAAAATGATTTCACTTGGAGATGGAGAGTCGGCATTAAACTGGTGGCCGTATGAATTGTAAACATCAACAGAGGGTAGTTGTTAATCCTTTTAACTACCGAGTAACCATAGTTAGAAACTTTAAAGACCTTTTATGAGCCGGCATCATCTCGACCTACAAAAGTTCATGTGTCAGTGATCTCACACCGTATTATGGGAAGTTGGGCAAAAAATGTATTGGAGAAGAGCCTAGTAGATGCCCAGCTTGAACAAAGCATGCCTCAACAGATCTTTGCACCTTGCGCTAACTGCAAAATTACGCGCTTTCTCGAAGGGGCATTGCCTAGCCCTAGGCGAGGTGCTGCATGTGGGGTTCAATGGCTTTCTGCCTAGGCATGCTTCTAACAACTAAAGAAAGCAAGATTTTGATTTTAACTACTACTACCCGAAGAAACACCTTTTAGGCCGCGAGTACAGGCAGAACCTATCAATGGAATTATCAATTTAAATCACATTACAAAAGGGTCCTTGAAGTATACGTGTTTTTGCAGGTCAATCTGCGTAATTGCACTTTCAGTTGCAAATCAGTCCAAAAGCTAACTTCCATTCAAAATCCACCATTAAGTAGTCATGTGCAAGACCTTAAATTATGGGCATAATTGCCAATTCAGATTACGTGGCAAAGCAATTGGTATCCAAATTCTAATTGGGTCAAGTCAGCATTTCATACAGATTAGTCCACTTCAATATGTGGATTGCTCTTCGGTGCAAATTCACTTCAACATCACCACAACCATGGCAATTACGGAAACCAAACACGCATGCCATGGCTGTATCTCTACCAAAACCATAACCATTGGGTGTTTATCCAACATATTGAGACTATAATTAAGGGTATGGAAACTAAAACCCTATGGTATATGTGAGGCTTGGTCCTGGAAAAAATTGGGTGTTTTACTCCCCAACGAGTGCAATAATGAGTTACATGTATTCTGGGAGATCATTTCTTTATTAAAGTGATTTTTAGATCTACGATGAAAATAGGTATTGGTTGGGTGGGTCATGCATGCAGCGAGGGTGAGCTGTAGTGGTGGAATTGGGTTGGGACTACAGTGAGGGGGTGAGGGGGGAAATGTGGTAGGGTGGTTAAATAGCAATTGTGGGTGACGTCATGGTAATGAGGATGCAAGGCCGCACGGATGTGTGTGGCAACAGAGAAAATCATTGTAGCAACAGAGAAACAGTGAAAAAGAAAGAGAGAGAGAGAGAGAGGTGTTGGTAGTTAGTTGTTGGTGTCTAACTGTAATACTGAAAAGGAGAAAGGGAAAGAAGTATCTGACATCAGAGTATGTTTATTTCTTTCTTGTTTTTTAGGTTACTTGACACAATAACAAATTTACCCTTTATTTTGGGCAACGAAGTGGCATGCGTTTATTTACCCTTTATTTTGGGTTAACGAAGTGGCATGTGTCTTGCACATGACTGGTTTTTTAACAGAAGTTAGCTTTTGGACTGATTCTGAAAGTGATATTACAGGGACTTATGAGTCAACACGAGTATTAAATGGACTGGCCAGCAAAAACTTGTATAATTCAGGGGACAGTTTTGTCAGTATCTCTTACCAAAACACAACTAAGAAATTGCTGGAGTTGTTCCTTGCTAGCGAAGGATTCACACTAATTTAAACCCATATTTTATTCCAGATAACCAACATTCAGTCTTAAATTGCAATCACCAGCAAGCCACTTAGTGCATGTGAGGCAAGGCAACTAGATGCGGCATTAAAAACGGCATACCTTCAAAGAGTCAAGCAGACCAAGGCCCGGGCGTAGTCTGCACTAATGGCTGTAGTTATTCCCAGTTTGGCACTACTCTTGCATTAAACACGCCGTAAGCAACAGGAATTAATCTTTTAACCACCAATCCATTCTTTGGTGGAGGAACTCTTCTTTTAGGTTGGTCTTCCTGTCTTCAGCCTCTGCCCAGCAGCTCTTCTTAACTCCACAGTAGGTATTGGGAAGGGCTTCTTTCTTCGAATAGTACCGAGGAAAATCAGCATTTTGAGGATCATTGCATCTAACAACCAAAGAGGAAGGCTGACATGGATCTTGTAAAGCAATTCTCAACTTTGGTTCAAGTCTGCACGTACTGCCAACATACTGCAAAAGCATACAAAGTTACTAAAATATCATCATCATTCACAAAATTAGAACAAAAACAAAACAATAGAAAACACCATTGTCCAACTCATAGAGGGAATTAAAAGAATTTAAGAGTGCAGTTATTTTAAGGATTAAGGAATTTACATATCAAAGTACTTTGCTAGGATGACAAAAAATTACAATAAGATACTGAATATGCAACATCAAATAAGGACGGGTTGTAGCGGGAAATCAGACACGAAGATTCATGAATGACCTACCATGTAACGACACACTAATATAAGCTGTGGCATTCTCCACAAGAGCGTTCAATGGGAAGGTCGACCAAGCTGAAAGCATGTAGAACGGTATTACTCATGAGCTACCCCTTGATCCTAAACAAAAAAAAAATAATAATAATAATAAATAATAGCATTTGAGTTAATAAAGTATTTCTGACATATTGACTACACCGAAAATCGCACAGCAATTATCAAAAACACCAGAAATTTACAAGTAGCTCAGCTAAAACTGCATTCTCCAAGGAAATTGCATTTCGTTGAAGCTAACCCTGAGTCTTTCAACCAAGGACCACAGGATAGATTTTTTTAGAAAAATACGAAGTCCTCTTAATGCTTCTCGTATTATTCACTCCATGAGATACACAACCCTCCTATGCAAGGCAAACTAAACCGTTCTCTTCATACACAGCCTCTTGTCACCAAACCACCACAATCACTTCCAGAGGAACCTGAAATCGCCAGTGGATGTGTCCCATGACGACTTAATGTCGGTTGAACAAGAGATTCTGAACTGAGAAAGCAATTACAGACTTATGAGTCAACGCAAACGACTCAGACGTATATTCAGGGAGAGTTTAAACTTCACACATAAGAAATTGCTGGAGTTGTCCTTGCTACGATGAATCACACTAATTTAAACCCATATTTTATTCCAGATAACCAACATTCAGTCTTAAATTGCAATCACCAGCAAGCCACTTAGTGCATGTGAGGCAAGGCAACTAGATGCGGCATTAAAAATGGCATACCTTCGAAGAGTCAAGAGACCAAGGCCCGGGCGTAGTCTGCATGTCAATATTTCCATCTTATTCGGTAGATTCCATCCTCTACTATTCAACAGAAGTGTAGTGCCAAACTGGGAATAACTACAGCCACAGTGCATTCCTGAAATCAGAGGCATAAACAGATGGAAATTTTATGACTTTCGCACAAATAGCTCACATTTAACTTGCCAAACTGGAAGTTAACAAAAGTTGCATAAGGGAAAATAAAGATTAAGAGCTGCAAAAAGCTACATGCAAATTACAAAGGATGATAGGTGCAACTGAAGTTGGGCACCTACGCTAAGGTTTATAGAGTATCTACATAGATAGAGCTATATATATGAGTAACAATGGCATAGGAGCTGATGAATTTTAAGTTTCAAGTGCTCAATATTTCATCAATTACAGTTTGTTTTAAGTGACATTACGCAAAAGCATATAGTTTCAACTAACAAACGTGAATCAGTGCTCATTTTTTCACAGATATGCCAACAGTAACACACCTGCCAAAGATGCAAGAAAACAAAACCAATCCAACAAAAATCTACTCGGATGAACAGGGAAGATACACTCAACTGCCGTTTTTTTTCTTTTCCAAAGTATTGCAAAATTTAAGCTGTGAAAACAGTAGGCAAAATTTCTTAAACGTGTTATATGGAAATCTCAATGGCTCAGAAGTGGAGTTTTTCAGTAACTATATACCCTCCTACAAGTAAAATACGACTTATTAGCTCTAAGATCATAAACAAGTGAATTGTTACATGAATGGTGTTTAAGGATCCCCTTCCCTTTAGGAATCAGAATACTTAGTAGCATCCAATGATAAGACTTTGCATCTAGCAACTGACCTAATGTATACTACTCATCTTCCTCATCATCATCATCATTATCCAAGCGATTGTCCCAAGCTGTTCAGCTACATGAATCCTTTTCTTCCATTCCACAGGCATCAAAGGACACGTTCTCTGATAAATTCCAGGCATTCAAGTCTTTTACACTATACATTTCCAAGTTATCCTCATTTTACCCCTACTTCATCTTACACCGTCAACTTGGCATAAACCACTTCTTACTGGGGCATCTAAAGGCCTACTTTGGATATGACGTAAGCATTTCCTTTCGTGGCTGCACATCCACCTAAGCATTTCCTTTTTGGCTACACTCACTGTATGTGTACCGTGTTTCTTAGTCGCCCAACATTCTAAAACCATACAACATTGTCGGTCTCGCTGTCATCCTATACAAGATTCACTTCAACTTAGAGAGGAACGTTACAATCACTGAGCACCACAGTAACAGAACTCCACTTTATCCCACGCGCTCTTATCTTAAGAGGCAACATCCTCGTCAAGCTCTCCCTCCATGTGCATTAGTATTCCAAGATATACAAAGATATATTTCTTAGGTACTGTTTCACCATCCCATATTACTTTCTCCATAGACCTCCTCCTAGAGTTACTAAAACTGCATTCCAGGTACTTCAGCTTTGTCCTGCTTAACCTTAAGTCTTTGGATTTTAAAGTACTTGTACCTAACTCTAACTCGACGTCTAATCATTTCCAGTCTCGTGAATTAAGACTATACCATCCGCATATAATGTACAACATGGGACCTTCCTTATCCCAAATATTTTAAGGATGCTCGTCCATAACCAAAGTAAAGACATATAGGCTTAAAGCTAACCCTTGGTGAAATCCAAGCGTACTTGCAGACTCCTAGTCATTCCATCGGCTGTTCTCACTCTAGTACTCGGTCCATCATGCATATCCTTAAATTACCTTAATAGGCACTCCTTACCCCTGTAGATCCCACTACATAATTTGCGTTGGAATCTCCCAGGCATGATAGCAAATTGATTCTCATATATTTTAGTCCCTTCTAATTATACCCTCTCCAAAAGCTTGTGAGCTTGATCGTTGCAACTTTAGATATCTCATGAATTCTTATATATAGGAATTAAAGTGCTGTCTTCCACTCCAAAAGCATTTTCAGACAACGCGAGATTTGTTAGACAACAGTCATCAAATCTATGCCCACATCAAGTAAGCTTCTCCAAACCTCAGTATTGGATATCGTTTTGTCCTATAGCCTTCCCTACTTCCATCCTTTTCAAAGGTTCCTGCACTTTTCACTTCAGATGTTTCAACTCTACGTACCAAACCACTGATTGGTATCACCAAACAAGTCATGTAGTTCGTATAGATTAGCATCATATTCTCCGTGAACTATCCTAGCCAAGTATCCTCACAATATTTCTCTACCTCATCTTCTTTCACTAATTATCCCTGATTCTCATCCTTGATACACTTTAAATGGTTCAAGTTTATGCTTCTCCTTTCCCTTACCTTATCTAGTTTGTCGATCCTTTATCACCCTCTTTAGAATTGGACAACCAACAAAAATAGGTAGTGCAGAGGATGATTGCACACGAGCTCTAATTGACGGACTTTTGACATATTAATCAGGTAGGAAGCGAGAATGCCCTATAATCGTTGTGACATGCATACAAAAGTACATACATAAAAGACACACTCTTACTCCCTCCGTGTCACTGGATTTTCTCCGTTGACATTTTCTGAATTCCTAAGATTGAAGTTGACACATGTAAAAACTGAACTCAACTCAAACAAGGAACGTAGATAAATAAGTATTGTTTTGCATGTCAAGATACGGTAAACAACGACTGAAGTCAATGTTTACATGTTAAACAGAGGGGTACATGACAACAATCATAATTAGTACAAACATTATCAACCATGATGATACCTAATCATCAACGGTAGTCTCATGGGACAAATAAAGATTTTGAGTTTTAATGAACATAACCTCATCCCTAAGGCTTCCGTAAATAAATACTCAATCTTCTTAAATTAGCAAAATATATCCCAAAAAGGAAACAAAGCTCCCCACTTACAAGAAGCTTTCCCTTCTGCACGAAAATTCATATCTCCAAAAAATCTATCCAAAGTGATGGCCAATTTTGCCTAAAATTGAGAGATACATAATTCCTTCTAGCATGCCTTATTACACTTTGGTTTCAAACCTCCTGATATGTTACCCACAACTACTACACTAGAATGGTTTGCACCCAAAATTACCACAGTACCTATACTGAAAAATGACATCGAACATAAATCATAATTATGTCCTCCCTAAAATTAAAATTTCAGCGTGCCGAAGTTTTTATTCAGATAGCATGACTCTAATACACCCATTGTTCTTAAAGGCGCAGGCACACCTAAGGCGCAAAGGATATTGGAGCCTCGGCACACCCTTTCAAAGAGAGGCGCAAAATAAAAATAAATAGATATTATTGCACATTTGCACTAAACCAATAAAATCACTTAAATTTTTTTCCTGAATACGGCAATTTAACAAACTTCAAACGCTAAAAAGCGTGAAATCCAACGAGAAATAGTAACTACTTTGAACATGACACCGTCATCTTCATCAAAAGTAACAGCCAAGGTAGCAAATGCTTTCTGCAAAGGAAATCATAGGCTCCATGTCCGACATTGTCCTCCTTAACGTCTTCTTCTTTGTCTGCGGTCTACTCAGTACATACTTGGTTTCAATTTACTACATCTTGGTTTCAAGTTACAACAAACTTCATTTCTATGGTATTAGCTCGTGGCGTACATAATTCATCTAAATAAATGTACCCAGAGCGCGTGTGCGCCTTTTTTTAGACAATAAGTATTAAAATAGAAGTCAGATACTACAAACCGATTCTACAATCTTAGCACAACAATCACAGTGGTTTCACATCTAGAGAGAGAGAAACGAACCTGGTGGTGGTCGACAGCAAGGGTAGCATCCGGTAGCACTGAGACCAGGAGCCGGCGCCGGCGGCGATGGTAGCAGGAGCCGGTGGAAACTGGAGCAGCAGCAGCAGGCGGCAATGGGAGTAGCAGCCGTCGGCTAGCTGAACAGCAGTGGGCGGCGCGACACGGTGCACAGAAGCAACACAATGGATCGATTGGGGATATGGGGTTTTCAAAATTTTCTTTTTTCTTTTTTTTTTCTCTCCAAGAATTTGGTTGACGATGTTGTGGAAGAAAAATTCAAAAAAACAAAATCAACGGAGGCTCAATGGAATTGAGAAAGTCTCTTTTTCCAGTGATGATATGCCTGCATGTAGCATCCCTTATCTATGTTTGTCGGTTGTCAGCCTCGCGTTCGTAATATAATGATGAAAATGTAATTACCTTTTGTTAGGCACAAAAAAAATTGATTTTAGGATTGACCAGTGATGATCGAACGAGTGTACAAGTTAGAGCAATTACGAGCAAAGCACATTGTCGATTGATTGATGAGAAGGAAGTTATGGCCTAAACTATAACAACATGACTAGGCAACAGTTTAAGGCAGTTATTAGTGGTTATTGATGAACAAACATGCAAGTTGATAGCAACAAAGAAAAAAAGGGGAGCATTTGGCCATGTTAATCGATGAAGGACATGTCCGTCAACGGTTTTTGGCAGTTAAAATTCTCAAAGTTCAGGTAAAAGAAGCGATAATAAAAATCAAATGAAGAAGGAAGGATGACACAACTATACCAACCAACAATTTTAGCCTTAATTTTATTCTTTCTTTTTGCCTTTGTTTATGTAGTCAATTGTGTAACTTTGCAAGATAATCGGAGATTAAGTCCTGATTTTATTAATTCATATACTTTGGCCTTTTCAAAATCAATCAAATAACTTTGTAGGTGTATCTCCTATTGTTCAATTGAAAATCTGTAATTAGACACAAACATTAGCAGGACTAGTGGGAGTTTTTTTAATTGAAAGTAGAAATGCCGAGCACTGGGAGCCAAGCAAGAAATGATATTGCTAGTAGTGACATAATTAACTAAAACCAATAAAACAACCCCCTACCCCCACCATTGTGTGTGTGTGTGTGGGTGGGTGGAAGGGATATGGTTTTTGAAAAATGATCGGAAATTTAAACTAAACACAATCATGAATCTCAATCAAATCAAGTAATACTTCAATGAAGATGCTAACTATACAATCCCAAGCAATTATACAAACTATCCGGGTCAAGATCAAAATCCTCACAACACATGGTGATATTTTCAAACCAAGCATAAGCCTTGCATCCACAAAGCTCGCTCAAGACTTGACAAATCACAATTCTTTTGTTAAGATCAAATGTGAAAAAGAAACCCTCTTGAATGGAAATTGGTACAAATGAATCTCTAGTATAATAGTTTGATGGAAGAATTAATGACTCGAAGAATGCTTACTCTCAATCATAGAATTACTCACAAAGATGTTCTCTTTAATTATGTAAACTCATGAAAATGAAGTGAGAAAAGTTTAATCTATGAGCTTTGATGCTTCCTCAATGAATTGAGATTTAGAATGTGATTTCCATAGTGTATGATGAAGCTCCAATTCATTTTAATATGGTAGATATCATATATAGCCGTTATTGGCAGATTTTGCATGATTTTAAGAAAATTTAGCCGATATTTTTTAACTAATGGTCAATAAAGTCGACTACATTCCCAAATGTAGTCCGCTCCATTCCCAATGTAGTTGACTCCATTCTTAATGTAGCCGATTGCATTCTTATACTGATCTTTGGAAGTACACTGATTTATCGGTAGTTGCTCAATTCTGCAACTATGTTTCTTCTACTGGTATTTTATTTTAATTCTGTACCAAAGTAGCTAAGAATCTCATTTTAATATCAGGTTTATGGACGAATGTCACCAGGAGTTGCTCGAATAAAGTGCCAATGAACTTGAGTTTTCTCTTTTATAACCGAAGCAATTGTAGGACATTTCTGAAGGATCTTTGCCCCTGTGATACACAAAAGACTAGTGGTTGATATGGAGAGCAACAACTTGACTCCTCTCTAATGCTATCTTCTCCACTCAGATAACAATTGCTTTCATTTCTTTTTGGAGGAGAAGAGTGTTCGATTACAAGATTCTACATAACAAAAAGAGAATGCAACTAAACAACCATTTCAGCTTCTTTAACATCTAAGAGTAATAGCTACGTCGTTGGTTCAACACTTAACACGTATCTTGGTGGTATCAAGTCATCAAGCAAAGCCGTATTCACCCAAGCTGACCGTTCCGCTACTGCTGGTCTTGTAGTTTGCTTCACTACAACAAAAAAGACTTTTAGCGACGGGCAATTCCGTCGCTAAAAGTCCCCTTTCCGTCGGAAAAGACTTTTAGCGACGGAATATCCGTCGCTAAAAGTCCGTTGTAAAAAACCCCGTTACTAAAAGTTTAGCGACGGAATTTTGTCATCCGTCGGGAAAAGTCTAACTTTTAGCGACGGATTTTATTACCTTTAGCGACGGAATTTTCTGTCACTAAATGTAATTTTGGCATTTTCGCTTTTTATGTTTCTCAAAATTAATTTCTGAAAATACTTTTAGCGACGGAATATTCCGTCGCTAAAAGTATTACCGACGGAATATTCCGTCGCTAAAAGTATTACCGACGGATTTTTAGCGACGAATATTTCGTCGCTGAAAATTCTTAGCAGCATTGGAGACCTTTTAGCGACAAAAAATCTGTCGCTAAAAGTCTTTTCCTAAAATTTGAAACCTTTTGCAACATATTTCTGTTGCGAAAAAACATCTATTATTTGTTTAAAATACTTATGGCAACATAATTTCGTCGCTGAAAATCCATCAGCAAAAATTAAAAAAAGCTGTTTTTCAATTGTTTTTATGTTTTAAAAATGTTTTTGAATTCATACGAACAATTAAATCCACTAATCCATCGACAATCAACCCTAATCAACCAATATATTGAAAATTTTATTCTTTGAACTGACATTCATTCTTTACCAAATTTGACGTCATACAAATAAGATTGAAGTCCTGTACCAAAAAATAAGATTTAAGTCATACATCATCAATTAGCACTTAATACTAACTTTTTCTAAATATAATAGATCACATCGTACATATTCCAAAATAAAATTACAAGTTTTATCGAAACGAAAAAATGTAAAGCAGAACATTGCTCCAAAAGCCTGCACAATACTCCCAAGATAGGCACTCAAATCCAATTGTGCCTGAAAGAACATGTACATTACCCACTATATAAATGAAAAATGCTTTAGGTATATAATGAGAACTACATAGCACTTACATTTTCTTATGAAAGAACAAAGATATAAATATTCTGAAAGAACGAAGATATTTTAGCACCATCCTTTTTGTTTCCTACTGCCATCCTACATTGCATTACTATCACACTGTAAGAGTTACTTTAGATTCAAAAACCCCAGCCCAGATATCAGTACTGCTCAGTCTAGACCCATGCCCAGACATCAGTACTGCTCAGTCTAGATTGAAAAAGGGGCAGCACGCAATCAAATGCAGACAAAGCTGGTACAAAGGTAACTCAACAAACAGATTTTCGACAATTTAAAGTTGGCTCAATGGATACGTGACAAGAAAAAGCACTCTACGCACGTCATTCGTATAAACACCTTGGGCAGAAAACAGAAGGACAGTTTCAAATTTGCTTACTCCTTAATATTTTTATTTATTTTTTCTGTAGGTAAAAAGTATAAATCCAATAAAAAACCAAAGGGCACGAACCAATACACAAACAGTATCCAAAATCAGCCACCTATAGAAACTGTAATACTATCCAAAAAACCAAGAAAGGCCTCGTTTGAAGTAACATTTTCCGTAACCCAAAACACTAACGTAGAGAAAAAAAAAAGGCCTTTAAATTCTCAATAGAACTCTCCAGCAGTCCAGCATTTCAGAAGCTCTGCTTTTCCTTTCCTTCCATAAACGTCAAAGAACACATGGAGGACTCAACATCAGGAGCTATTTTTATGCTTGCTATTCACTTTTTAATGTCAACGCTTAACTAAAAAAGAGCTCAAATTTCACCATCTCAACAGCTTGAAACATTTCAGAATCCACATAAAGCAAATTAATCTCCTTTCTTTCGTAAAATTAGTCACAAACCACAAACCAAAACCCTAAGAAAATTACCAAGAACCTCACAGTACCCAGAATGAGAAAACTTGAAAAAACAAGAAGAATATAATGTTGAACAAATAGTACAAAGTAGAAGAGACGCGAAGTACCTGATCCAAAGTGAAGCCACCAAGATACACCCTCTTCTCTATAAAACCCTGAAACCCACACGTCAGATGCAAATGCAACACTTCAGAGACAAAAGGTAGCAAGAATCTAGATGAGAATATAAAGACAGTAAATTTATATCTCTTTGTTACGTATTCAAGTACAATTCCAATCACACTCCTTGCAACTGATGATGAGCCAATATCCACATCGATCTGCATATATAAGATGTTCTTTTAGTTTAATGTTATTCAAGGAGCAGAAGGAACAAAAACCTAAACCAAAAAGTATATGCATAAACAAAGATTAACTCGAAAGTATATGCATAAACAAACCTCTTGAAGAAAACCACAGTTCATCGAAACACTTTAGAAAATGGCAACTTCAATTAATTTGCAAGACTGTTCAATTAATTTGCCAAGCCAAAATAGCTATACTCTGTGCTAAAGACCATGTCATTGTTCGCTTGTCAAACCTAATTCTAAAACCCTAATTAAAGTAATTTTATATAACACCCTTAATTCCATACTCTAATTGAAACCCCTAAACTTTAAAACCCTAATCTAAAACAAATTAACAATCAATTAGTCCATTAGAAGAACAAGAAAACGAAAATCTAACAAATCTATTCTAGAAAAAGAACAAGAATTGAACTACTGAAGAATAGAAAAGTCATCAATGGAAGGAGGAGAAATTAAAGAGATAGAACGAGATTAAGGAGGAGATGAGCACTTACCATCGGCGAGACTCGAGATATAAGGCTGAGGTATGGTCGCCGCCGCCGGCCGGTGGAGTCCAGAGTCTAGCCTCGAGAGAGATAGTGAGAATCGCAAGTTGCAGAGACCAGAGAAAGTGGCGAGAGTGCGTCTTGCGTCGTGCGTGGGTTCTGAAGTCGTAGAGATCCAGTGTGGTTCCACCCTTAACGGCGGCAGCAGGGGGAGGGGTGGGTGGCTTTGGAGATGGGTGCCATGGGAGGTGGGAGGGGGGCGGCTGAGGTGGGCTTCGAAGCTGGAAGGGTGAGAGAGAGATAGACGAGGGGGACGAGTGAGCGGCGGGGAGAACATAAAGAAGGGTAGGGTTTCTCTCATTTTAATGGCTTTTAGCGACGGTAAAAATCCGTCGCTAAACATCCGTCGCTAAAAGTTATTAAAAAATCGGGAAAAAACATTTTCTGAGCCAAAAAATTCGTTCAAGAATTAAAAATTAAAAAAATAAGAATTAGCGACGGAAAATCCGTCGCTAATAGTCCGTCGGTAAAAGTCCGTCGCTAAATCTATTTACCGACGGGTTACTCTGTCGGTAAATATATTTAGCGACGGACTTTTATCGACGGATTATTCCGTCGCTAAAAGAGCCTTTAGCGACGGAATTCTGTCCGTCGCTAAAATTCCGTCGCTAAATGATCTTTTTGTTGTAGTGCTTTCTCTGCATCAACGCGTTCACTTTTGGCAATGCGAATTCAGGTAAATCAACCCCAGCCTGGATGCATAACTCAACGACTGCACAAGGAATACGTATTCCCAGACAATCAAATAGGTGGTAGGTTTCAACCTGCACCAGTATGTCTTCAACAACTGTATCTGCCCGTTCATGATGTCCCTTACGGATGGAAGCATTTTTGGCTTCTACACGACTTGAATTTCATTGCACCACCTGCAGATGTGTAGTGGTACATCCTCACTTGAACATCTCTACAAGCATGTCTCCCTCAGACATTTTACTTTTGAAAATCAGCAAATATCCTAATGACAGAATGGTCCAAAAGAACTTTAGCATCCCCATTTTTGTTTCATATTACAACATTCTTATTAAAATCTTGAATTGGTTCAGATTAAAGGGGAAAAAAAAGCTTGCATGTTGTAAAAAATAAGAAGCACGGTGATATTAAGATGCCCACATTGACATAATAAATCGCCCAATCACTTCTGTAATAGAATCAAAATTACAAATTGATCCAAAAAATGTATGCCTAAATAGACAACAAGAAAGAGCCAAAACATATGATTACACACATTTCAATTTCTTCTTTCCAAAGACCATTTCCCGAAAGGTGTTGAGAAAAGCCCATTTGAGACCAGGGAATTCCTTAGTTTGGAGACACCGCTTCTTTAATTTTGCTGCAGAATGTTATTTACTCGTGCCTATACCGCTCAAATATGCAACAAATTTCAAGATTTTGCAATATTGTGCTATTTTAATGAAATGGGAGTTTTTGGTTACTCTTATATTCTGTGACTTGTTTCGATAAGGCAAGCCCTTGCCTTTTACCTAGACTGTTAAATGAACAAAGCACTTGTTAACTGAACTAAGCATAGAAGAAAAACTGAGCCAATGTTCAGTAGATATGCTTGACCATTTATTTTGCAATGCTTTTGATATAAGATATTTGAGTTAATGGAACTCGCAAAGCGCAAAGGGTCCCGAAACCTAGGTGCAAAGCGCAGAGGGCAGGCCCACGCTAAATCAACGAAAGTAAACCATCAACACTTACAGATCCAGCTATACCTGCATAAGTATAGCAGTTTCTGCTCATCATTTAAACACAAAGCCTAGAAAGCAATAAATGGAGAAAATGAGAAAGCATCCAGAATCTAACACAAGTTCAGAGGGCAAAAAGAAAAAGGCATCCACGATATAAGTTATAAATCCTAAGAATGCTAGATGAATGGATTCTTCTTCTTTTCTTCCTCTTCTTCACCCCTAATCTTCTCCTTAAACTGCCCAGCATGCTTCAGAAGAGCCTAGTCAAACTGCCCAGCATGCTTGAGAAGGGCTTTCCACATCGCGCGCTAACCGCACAATCAAAAGGGCTTTGCCTAGCCCTAGGAGAGGCTCGGCATGTGGGTTTAATGGACTTTGTGCGTAGCATGCTTTTAACAACTCGGAAAAAGTAAGATTTTGATTTTAACTACTATTACCCCAAGAAACACTTTTTGGGCCATTAGTGTAATACCCCAAAATTTTGGATTTTGGTGAAATTAATATTTTATTCTCAATTTTTTTTAGCTTAATTTTGACTCATTTGACTTGAGGGGTATATATTTGACATTCTAGTACTTTGATTGATGGACCAAATGTATTGTTTAATGTTATTGAAACGATTTAGGATAGAGTCCTAGTGACGGTATGTGATTGGACTCAGCTTAAACCTTTTTTTGCAAATATAGATAAGTTAGGGACGTGATCGATATTTTTAAAATGGTTAATTACAAAACCGTTCCCTGAGGTTTACACGTTTTTGTACTTTGCCCCCTTTGTTTACAATTTTTGCAATAGTATCCCTCGAGATTGATAAAACAATTACAAACGACTTTAAAATTGGACAGCCGTCCAAAATTGGACGTTAAGTCGGCATGTGCCTGTCATGTGCCACCTTTTTTACTAAAGTGAAGGGTAAAATTGTAACTTTAGTAAAAAAAATCCCCTCATCTTCATCCTGGCCTTACAGTGTTGGGTCTCGACATACTTGTCTTGCTCCACGGCATCATTAGCACCAAGAATTATAGCCTGAGATTGAGACTGAAATGATAGAAACTCGGGAAGAGGAACGACGACACTTGCGTCGGGGAGCACTTGCCGATTCAACGAGTTATTCCCTCTGAGTCAATATGCTTTCTTATTTATCTTCGTCGTGAGAGCTTGGACCCCTCCCCTTCCATCGGCGAAGAAAGCCAAACATTAGAAGAACCCAGTCATTCTAGTAGCAGCAAGAAAGAAATACAAACCAAAGTAATGGATTAATTCTCTCCCAGGGCGGCAGAACTAGAAGTCTTGGGGGTCTGGGTGTAAGGATCCCAGCTACTCGTCTCTTTATCCTCACGGTATCAGATAGCTCCTTTAGTTAAGTAACTAAAGCAAGGAGAAGCAATTTGCATACTTGGGATTAGCTTAAGAGAAAAGCCGTAGACCCAGCCTATCGTAGGATCCAGTTATGTTGCTAGTTCGAGCTCGAATTCAGATGGGCGAAATTGTGATTGGAGTTGTTCTGCGATTGAGCTTGATGGGGCGCTTGGGTGCCAAGGAATTGAATGGGCCCTAACCAGACTGGGCATTTGAAGCTGGTGATCTGGGTCTAGAACCTCGTCGCTCCGGCTAGGCTTGGTTATCGCATCCGTCTGTCCAGCCATGACTATGAGGATGTTATGATTGATCTTCCGATGGTTTGGGTCGGCATTCTTTATCTGAGTTTTTATCCTTTTGAGGAGGGAGAGAAATAAGCATTTCTTGGAAAAGGAGGTTGACACTAATAGGCAGACAATTCAACTCTGAAGTGAGCAGTTACATGGTAATGTTTGGAATATGAAGGACACCCAGAGACAAGAAGTGAAAACCCATTTCTTTATATCCAAGAATTCGCCCTCTCTCTAATTCTATCTACATATATGCAGCTATGTACTGACTTTTTCTTTCTTGGACGCCATTTCTCAAATGGCAAATTGAATTTGTGTGATCTCTACGCATCTGGTGGTGTTTGTTTTAACATCAAATTGAGAGTTTAGGGTTCTAGGAGAGGAAGAGAGAGAAGAGAGTAATGTAGGTTTAGGGTTTTCAGAGGGTTTGGTAAGGGAATTGACTTATTTGCCCATGCCAAATCGGCATGTGTTGTGCACATGTCGACTTAACGTCCAATTTTCAACGGCCATCCAATTTTGGAGTCGTTTGCAATGGTTTTGTCAAGGTTAGGGTACACTATTGTCAAAGTTGTAAACACGGGGAGCGAAGTGCAAATACGTGTAAATCTCAGGGGACAGTTTTGTCATTAACCCTTTTTAAAAATATATTCAGCAAATTTTATTTAGGGTTTAGGTGGCTTATAAGTATCATTACTTTTATTTTTGGGCTTATGAGAAGAACAAAAAGAAAAACAATCGATAGTCTCATTCACAATAGACTTTTGGTGTGAAATCTAAGGTAAGAAGTATATTCTGATTCTTGAATTAGGATTTATCTAGAAGCAAGATCCCTAAAGCCCTGGCTTTTTGGTGATTGAATTTAGTGTTGTTTGGAACCTATTGAGAAACTCCGTCACAAGAACCGTACTGAGGATTTCGCATAATTGAGGTAAGGGTTAACTTTTTGAAATCTAAATCAGCGTTAGACCAATTAATCCGATGTTCGTAAGGAATTACTTTTGAAAATTTGAGTCGACGTTGGATCGATCATCCGTTTAACGAAATAATTCTTCAATTTAGCTATCTCGAATTTTGTACCAATACTGTGTGTTTTTGGTTGACATTTCTAATGTTTTCTTGCTCGAATTCTGTTCTTGCACTGCCTAGTTTCGTCTAAAGAATTTTTGATTGTTCTGCTATCTTGGTTTTCGTGACGTAGAATAGAGTTGTCCACTTTATTTTGACTGTCGACCGTCACCATGGCTGCTTTGTTCCGATCTATTTTTTCTTTTTGGTTTTCACGTTTTTCGTGTCAATTAACCCACCGTCTAATAATCTCGTAATGTGTGCAAATTTGAGTGCCAATTCTACTGTTCCTTGGTTTTGCACCTTAGGTGTTTGTAATCCAGTTCTACTTTTCCTTTTTTGGAATTGATTATAATTGGTGCAAATAAATTCCGATTCAGTTGGTTCAACTCCTCTTTAATCCATGATTTTATTCTTTTCAACATAAGAACCTTTCTAAGTAAGTTCTAAAATTACTTCAATACCGCACTTTATTTGTTTGTAAGTATCCCGTAAGTTTCTAGCTCACCATACTTTGCAAAACTTATAGGTAATGCTTTTTGTGAGTCATGTCGCAGTGTATGTGACGCTTCTGTTTCTGACTCACCCACGTGGATTAGAACGCGGGCTAACTCAATAGGATGAGTTAGAGATCACGATCTTATTTTTTGAACCCAGTTTCACTTGTTAGTGACGGTATGTGTGACCTTATTCTGAATGGCTCTCTTGTGTCTATCTTTGTACAAAAATATATTTTGGCATTTCGAATTTCTTTTATGTATTTGTTCCATTAAATTTTTTTGTATTTTCGCAATTTCACTTTCTCAAACATTTTGTATCCTTTTTTGTTGCTCCGTTGAGCGACCTTACTGGAAATTTGGCTCACTCCCTTATTATTTTTTCTTTCAGGTGATCAGTAAGTGGGATTGGATTAAAGGGCTGGTTGTGCAACTGAGAGCTAGTGATTTTTATCTCAGAGTCAGTATTAATATTTTTAGATGTAATAATTATGACAGTTGAATTTGTTTAGAAATTATTTTGGAACTCCGTGTCAGGGTAATTTGGAATTTATAAATGCTTTAAGCTGTTATGGCATTTATCGATGTATCTTTGAGATTGATTAGGGAATGCTCAGAATGACCACTTGGGAGACTTTTTGATATTTTTAGGGTTTTTGACTTTGTTTATTTGATATTAACCCTTCGAAAATCAGGGGCGTTACAGTTGGTATCAGATCTATAGGTTTAAAGTCCTGTGGACTCATGCTTAGGATCAGATAAGTGGTGAGATGGCTAGGATGGGTAGAGTTAAGATTATGGTTAGAGTCAATATTTGATTCCACGATAATTAAGTTAGTATTGAGGAATTGTAAGATCTATAATTGTGATTCAGACCTTCGTTGGGCTCTAGTTCATTATGATAGTCATGATTTTAGCGTGATTTTGGGTATGGATTACTTAGCATATTATCGTGCTTTGGTGGATAATTTTTGACAAGCGAGTCTGTTTCAGATTATCTGATTCGTCTCACTTTGAGTTTTAGGGTTCAAAGCCAAGTTGGTTGTTAGTTATAGTCTCAGTTATTAAGGCTCATCGCTAGTTTTGTAAATGTTATTAAATGGTGTGTCCTTCTTTAATTCGTCCAAAAAAAAAAAAAAGAGTGGAGGTGAAAGAATAAAAGAGTCATTTGAATTATAGAAAGGCTTAGCTTATGTTACATATTTTTGATGGAAAGTAAGGTTCTACTGGCTCAAGTTTATCAAGGTATATTGTTGGAGTTGTTGTCCATGAAGTTGTTGATAACCATGTTCCTGATATTCAAAGACAAAAGCTAAAGTGGTTTTCTTTGTTGCAATTAAGGTATTTTATGCATAGTAGGAGTGGAACCTAAGTTCAATAGGCAATCTTATTTTTCAGATTTAATGATATGTAGCAACTTGGAGACTCTTGCTCTTAAGGTAACTTGGATTATCTAGCTTGATTGGTGATCCTTTGTTTTCGTCTCGGCATATGGTTTCATAGGGTCTATATCTAACTAGGTACTATCCAACATCCAAAAGCTTTTATGTTACTCTTGGCACTATGATTGTTCTTGTTTTTGGGAATCGGAAGTCACAAAGTCATAACGACTTTTAACGGTTTAAGTCAAGATCGTTGGACTTTTGGTAGTACAAGGCTAGCATGCCTTCCGTTGGTGAATACATCTATTCTTCAGTTGGCTTCCTTTTGGCGTTGACATTTGATCTAAAGAAGTTGACCTATGTTATTAGGAAGTTGGTTCAATGCTCTGATGTTACACTTTTTGTATCTACTTAAGAAGGCTAAGTTAATTCTGGTTCATATGTTGGGAATATGTTTTGCAATCCAAGGGAATACGGTTGATTACTTTATTTCTGAAGTCTTGGTTTGTAGATAGGAGTAGTTATACTATAGATTATATAATGTGTAAATGCCAAGTTTGAGCTTCAAAAAGCTTTAACCTATTTCGGATATGGTAACCTTATAACTCTCTTAAGTGTAGTTGGTGCCTGCATATCGGGTCAATGGTTGTGGTCGTAAAACTTGCTTTTATGATAACCCGACCAAGTATCGCTGAATGATTTATGGCTACAGATGGTAGGTGTGAAAGGATATTCTGTAAAAGGAGTAAATCTGTTATGAACTTGTGAGTGACTAGTTTATAGCTTGTGGTGTTACCCACATTTTATTATTATTGGTTTTATTTCTACTAAAATTGGGCATAGGTGGGATCTAGAGCTCATCTTTTCTAATGACCTTGAGTTGGATCATGCTTATGCCTTGTCTAAGCTATCTTGTACCGCAGCGTTGTGATATGGCTGAGGTGTAACGGACCACTGTAAAGTTTTGTCGGCTTTGTGATGTAAAAGTGTTGAGGTAACTGAAGTTTTCAAGCCCAGTTATCATTCTTTTTAGTGATTTGACCTTTGTTCCGACATTTCTAGCGTATGGTAGAAGTTTTGTTTTTTCTAGTAGATACGTGCTTTAAAGTTCAAGGACCTGGGATATTTCAATTCTATTACTTAGATGACTTTTTAGCTGTGGATGCTTAGATTGTGGAAATAAAAATTTTTAATCCGTGACTGTTGTTACGTTGTCCTACTGTTGCTAGCTACATATGGTAAAGGAATAATTGGAGATGAAGCAGGCTTAGCACAGTGATTTGCTGAACTTGTTTATGAAATATGGAGTAGCTCATTTAGGACTAGGAGTTTTCCTTGTTGCTGAAACGGAGAACGAAAACATCTTAGTTTTGAGGTAAATAATAGTCACAGATATAGCAACAAGTCTGATCTCTATATGAATTACTCGCTGCTCGTTAGTATTTTATGATCATTCTACTTGTTGAATTGATATGATTTTATAGTATGGTGATCTTTTCTGGCATGGTAACGTAAAGCTATCAGACGAGTCTGCTGATATAAGTGGTTGGATCCATAGTGGGGCTAAGACAAAAGTTGTAACTTCTGGCCCCCTCCTAATGATGTAATAGTTGCTGTAAATGATTGAAAAAAAAGTTTCTTGTAACCTAAAAAATCCAACAGTTGATGTTAGGATCCAATTTTATATATTAGTCTTTGGTAGAGACTATTGCTTTGAGTTTGGTTGATTAACCAAATGTAAAGTTTTGGATTTGATGCTTTAGTAGTGTTTAGTAGAGCTTTAAGTGACATGGACATAACCTGCCAATAAAAACAATGATGGAACATAGTTCTAATACATAGAGTTTGTGAGCATGGACTTACTAAAATTCAGCATAATGTGATTAGAACCTTTAGATTATTTGACTAAAGGAGGATTTCTTGGTACCTAATTATCAATTCACGTGTGATCAAGTTGGTATCATTTGACTAAAAGCTATCATGGGTGTGCCTCAGCGTAAGCAATCAAATCAGTTGGGCATCCAACACTATGAGGACTTATAAAACAAGTCATAAGATATGTCGGTCTGAATTATTCTGTAGGTTATTTTGTAAGTTTAAAGTTTGGAAGACGGTTGTGC
The DNA here is from genome assembly GCA_033065855.1 of Escallonia rubra. Taxonomy (NCBI): domain Eukaryota; kingdom Viridiplantae; phylum Streptophyta; class Magnoliopsida; order Escalloniales; family Escalloniaceae; genus Escallonia; species Escallonia rubra. The sequence goes on along the minus strand of JAVXUO010001598.1, from coordinate 83,916 downwards.
CTTTGTCTATGTGAAGTTTAGGAGCTATAATTACATTTTATTTATTTCGTAGGGGCATTGGAGTTATATTTCGACATTATTGTTATCTTAATTTAAGATTCTAGACAGTTATCATAACTCCCTTTTACGATTGGATGGCGGGCTTAAGAAGTTCTCTTGCATTCAATTATGTTAGAGTTTTATGATTTAGACTCTTTGGTGAAAAGGTTAGGTATTGGACGGTCCATAACAGCGCGCTAAGTGTTCGTGAGTTGATTAATTGTGTAATGTTAATTAATATGTATAATCAGACTCACCGCAAAGTATTTTTCTTGTTCAAAAAAGATTTTGGGGTATTGAGGCTGAAGTGAAACTGAGATCTAGTATTTGTTTGTTTGAGGATCAATGTTATGAATTTTGTTGAGTAATTCCGAGGACAGAATTCTTATAACGGGGGGAATAATATAACACCCCAAAATTCTGGATTTTGGTGAAATTTTTATTTTATTCTCAATTTTGTTTGAGCATAAATGTTACTCATTTGACCTGAGGGGTATAGATTTGACATTCTAGTACTTTGATTATTGGACCAAATGTATTGTTTAATGTTATTAAAACGATTTATGATGGAGTCTTAATGATGGTATGTGATTGGACTCAGCTTAAACCTTTTTTTTTTTGTAAATATAGATAAGTTAAGGACGTGATTGATATTTTTAAAAATATATTCAGAAAATTTTATTTAGGGTTTTAGGTGGCTTATAAGCATCATTACTTTTATTTTTGGGCTTATGAGAAGATTAGAAAGAAGAACAATCGATAGTCTCATTCGCAATAGACTTTTGATGTGAAATCTAAGATAAGAGGTATGTTCTGATTCTTGAATTACGATTTATCTTGAAGCAAGATCTCTAAAGCCCTAACTTTTTGGTGACTGGATTTAGTATTGTTTGTAACCTATTGAGAAACTCCGTCATGAGAATTGCATTGGTGATTTCGCACGATTGAGATAAGGGTTTACTTTTTAAAATTTAAATCAGCATTGGACCAATTAATCCGATATTCGTAAGGGATTACTTTTGAAAATTTGAGTCGACGTTGGATCGATCATCCGTTTAACGAAATAATTCTTCAATTTAGCTGTCTCGAACTTTGTTCCATCACTGTATGTTTTCGGTTGAGATTTTTAATATTTTCTTGCTCCCTCGAATTTTTGATTGTTTTGCTATCTTGGTTTTGTGCGGTACAGTTGAGTTGTCCACTTTGTTTCCGGTGTTTTTTTTTTTTGTCACGTTTTTCGTGTCAATTAACCCACCGTCTAATAATCTCGCAGTGCATGCAAATTGAGTGCCAGTGCTGCGTAGTCACATCCGTGTGCTTGGTGTGATGCTTCTGTCGTCCTAATTCATTTGATTCAACAGTTCTCCAGCCTCCGTGTATGGTGTTGGGGTCATGCATGATCTTTTGTTATTTACTTTTGTATGTCATTCATGTGTCATCATTATTCACTCTTATGAGCATGTGGTTTGATTTTCAATCATTTGTTTCTTCAGCTTAAACAACTAGCTACCTTGGTTTTGCACCTTAGGTGTGATTCCAGTTTGTAATCCACTTGTATTGTTCCTTTTTTTGAATTGCTTATAATTTGTGCAGATAACTTCCGATTCAGTTTGTTCAACTCCTCTTTTATACGCGATTTTATTCTTTTCAACATAAGAACCCTTCTGAGTAAGTTCTAAAATTACTTGAATATCGCACTTGAATTGTTTTTAAGTATCCGTTAAGTTTCTAGCGCACCAGACTTTGCGTAACTTATAGGTAATGCTGTTAGTGTATGTCTGTTTCTGACTTACCCATGTGGATTGGAACGTGTGTTAGCAAAATGTGATGAGCTAGAGATCGCGATCTTATTTTCTAAATCCAGTTTCGCTTGTCAGTGATGGTATGTGTGACTTTATTTTGAATGGTTCTCTAGTGTCTGTCTCTGTACAAAAATATATTTTGGCATTTCGAAATTCTTTTGTGTATTTGTTCCATTAAAAAAGTTATGTATTTCCGCAATTTTGTTTTCTCAGACATTTTGTATCCTTTCCGGTTAGTCTATTGAGCGACCTTACTGGGTTGTTTTTCCTTCAAGTGATCAGTAGGTGAGATTGGATTAAAGGGCAGCCGAGAGCTAGTGATTTTTATCTTAGAGTCAGTATTAGTATTTTTAGATGTAATAATTAAGACATTTGAATTTTTTTAGAAATTATTTTGGAACTCCATGTCAGAGTAATTAGGAATTTATAAATGCATTAAGCTGTTATGGCATTTATCGATGTATCTTTGAGATTGATTAGTGGATGCTCTGAATGACCACTTGGGAGACTTTTTGATATTTTTAGGGTTTCTGACTTTGTTTATTTGATATTAACGCTCCAAAAATCAGGGGTGTTACAGTTGGTATCAGAGCTATAGGTTTAAAGTCTTGTGGACTCATGCTTGAGATCGAATAAGTGGTGAGATGGCTAGGATGGGTAGAGTTAAGATTGGTTAGAGTCAATATTCGATTCCACAGTAATTAAGTTAGCAGTGAGGAATTGTAAGATTCACAATTGTGATTGAGACCTTCATTAGGCTATAGTTCATTCTGATAGTCAAGATTTTAGCATGATTTTGGGTATGGATTACTTAGCATATTATCGTGCTTTGGTGGATAATTTTTGACAAGCGAGTCTGTTTCAGATTATCTGATTCGTTTCACTTTGAGTTTTAGGGTTCAAAGCCAAGTTGGCTGTTAGTTATAGTCTTAGTTATTATGGCTCGTCACTAGTTTCCTAAATCTTATTGGGGTTTACTCTCCCTTAGGGTGTCCTTCTTTCATTCGTCCACAAAAAAAAAAAAAAAGACCGGAGGTGAAAGAACAAAAGAGTACTTTGAATTATAGAATGGCTTAGCTTATGTTACTATTTTTTTGGAAGAAAGTAAGGTTCTATTGGCTCAAGTTTATCAAGGTATATTGTTGGAGTTTTTGTCCATGAAGTTGGTGATAACCGTGTTCTTGAGATTCAAAGACAAAAGCTAAAGTGGTTTTCTTTGTTGCAATTAAGGTATTTTATGGATAGTAGGAGAGGAACCTAGGTTCAATAGGCAATCTTATTTTTCAGATTTAATGATATGTAGCAACTTGGAGACCCTTGCTCTTAAGGTAACTTAGATTATCTAGCTTGATTGGTGATCCTTATTTTTCATCTGGGCATATGGTTTCATGGGGTCTATATCCAACTAGGTACTATCCGATATCCAGAAGCTTTTATGTTACTCTTGGCACTATGGTTGTTCTTGTTTTTTGGAATCAGAAGTCACAAAGTTGTAACGACTTTAAACGGTTTAAGTCAAGATTGTTGGACTTTTGGTAGTATGAGGCTAGCATGCCTTCTGTTGGTGAATACATGTTGTTCTTCGGTTGGCTTCCTTTTGGCGTTGATATTTGATCTAGAGAAGTTGAACTATGTTATTAGGAAGTTGGTTCAATGCTCTGATGTTACACTTTTTGTATCTACTTAAGCATGCTAAGTTAATTCTGGTTCATAGATTGGGAATATGTTTTGCAATCCAAGGGTATACGGTTGATTACTTTATTTCTGAAGTCTTGGTTTGTAGATAGGAGTAGTTATACTATAGACTATATAATGTGTGAATGCCCAGTTTGAGCTTAAAAAAGCTTTAACCTATTTCGGATATGGTAACCTTATAACTCTCTTAAGTGTAGTTGGTGCCTTTGTATCGGGTCAATGGTTGTGGTTGTGAAACTTGCCTTTATGATAATCCGGCCAAGTATTGCTAAATGATTTATGGCTACAGATGCTAGGTGTGAAAGGATCTTCTGTAAAAGGAGTAAATATGTTATGAACTTGTGAGTGACTAGTTTATAGCTTGTGGTGTTACCCACATTTTATTATTATTGGTTTTATTTCTACTGAAATTGGGCATAGGTGGGATCTAGAGCTCATCTTTTCTAATGACCTTGAGTTGGATCATGCATGTACATTGTCTAAGCTATCTTGTACCTCAACATTGTGATATAGTTGTTATGAACTTGTGAGTGAATCTTCGGCAAAAGGAGTAAATCTGTTATGAACTTGTGAGTGACTAGTTTATAGCTTGTGGTGTTACCCACATTTTATTATTATTGATTTTATTTCTGCTGAAATTGGGCATACGTGGGATCTAGAGCTCATCTTTTCTAATGACCTTGAGTTGGATCATGCTTGTACCTTGTCTAAGCTATCTTGTACCGCAACGTTGTGATATAGCTATTATGAACTTGTGAGTGAATCTTCGGCAAAAGGAGTAAATCTGTTATGAACTTGTGAGTGACTAGTTTATAGCTTGTGGTGTTACCCACATTTTATTATTATTGGTTTTATTTTTACTGAAATTGGACATAGGTGGGATCTAGAGCTCATCTTTTCTAATGACCTCGAGTTGGATCATGCCTGTACCTTGTCTAAGCTATCTTGTAACGCAACGTTGTGATATGGCTGAGGTGTAACAGACCACTGTTAATTTTTATCGACTTTGTGATGTAGAAGTGTTGAGGTAACTGATGTTTTCAAGCCAGTTATCATTCTTTTTAGTGATTCGACCTTTGTTTTGAAATATGGTTTTCTAGCGTATGGTAAGAAGTTTTATTTTTCTACTAGATACATGTTTTAAAGTTCAAGGACCTAGGATATTTTGATTCTATTACTTAGATGACTTTTTAGTTGTGAATGCTTAGACTGTGGAAATAAATTTTTGAATCTGTGACTGCCGTTATGTTTTTCTACTATTGCGGTTACAGATGGTAAAGGAATAAATGAAGATGAAGCAATGATTTGCTGAACTTGTTTATGAAATATGGAGTAGCTCATTTAGGAGTTGGAGTTTTCCTTGTTGCTGAAATGGAGAACGAGCTTAGTTTTGAGGTAGACAATAGCGTAGCAACAAGTCTGATCTTATATTTGAATTACTCTCTGCTCGTTAGTATTTTATGATCATTCTACTTGTTGAATTGATATATTTTATAGTATGGTGATCTTTTATGGCATGGTAACGTAAAGCTATCAGACGAGTATAGTTCTAAGGGCTGATATAAGTGGTCGGATCCATAGTGGGCCTAAGAAAAAAGTTGTAGCTTCTTGCCCCCTCCAAATGATGTAAAAGTTGCTGTAAATAATTGAAAAGAAAAGTTTCTTGTAACCTAATTACCAGAATGGATGGTTTTGTGTCTATTACACATCTTCTTTTTGTTTTCCGGGGCCTATTTGGATTGGACCTCGATGAAATAATACATCAATTAAATCCAACAGCGATGTTAGGATCAAGTTTGATATTTTAGTCTTTGGTAGAGACTATCGCTTTGAGTTTGGTTGATTAAGCAAATGTAAAGTTTTGGATTTGATGCTTCTGTAGTGTTTAGTAAAGCTTTAAGTGACAAGGACATAACCTGCAAAAAAAATAAATTTATGGAACATAGTTCTGATACACGAAGTTTGTGGTTGCAAGAGCCTGAACTTTGTAAAATTTAGTATAATGTGATTAGAACATTTTGATTATTTGAATAGAGGAGGATTTCTTGGTACCTAGTTATCAATTCACGTGTGATCAAGTTGGTATCATTGGACTATAAGCTATCGTGCGTGTTCCTCAGTGTAAGCAATCAAAACTTAGTTGGGCATCGAGCACTATGAGGACTTATAAAACAAGTCATAAGTTATGTCGGTCTGAATTATTCAGTAGGTTATTTCGTAAGTTTTAAGTTTGGAAGACAGATGTGTCTTTGTCTATGTGAAGTTTACGAGCTACAGTTACATAAAACATTGGAGTTATATTTGGAGATTATCGTTATCTTAGTTTAAGATTCTAGACAGTTATCATAACCCTTTTTTGCGATTGGGATGGCGGGTTTAAGAAGTGCGCTTGCGTTCAATTCGGTTGGAATTTTATGATTTAGACCCTTTGATGAAAAGGTTGGGCATTGGACGGTCCATAACAGCGCGCTAAGTGTTCATGAGTTTATTAATTATGTAATTTTGATTAATATGTATAATGAGGCTAACCGCAAATTGTTTTTCTTGTTCTAAGAAAGATTTTGGGGTATTGAGGCTGAAGTGAAACCGGAATCAAGTATTTGTTTGTTTGAGGATCAATGTTATGAAATTTGATATTGAGTAATTCCGAGAACGAAATTCTTATAACAAGGGGATAATGTAATACCCAAAATCTTGGATTTTGGTGAAAGTAATATTTTATTCTCAATTTTTTGTGGCTTAATTTTTTTCATTTGACCTGAGGGATATAGATTTGACAATCTAGTACTTTGATTGACGGACCAAATGTATTGTTTAATGTTATTGAAACGGTTTATGTTGGAGTCCTAGTGACGGTATGTGATTGGACTCAGCTTAATTTTTTTTTTAATGTACATAAGTTAGGGACGTGATCGCTATTTTAAAAAATATATTCAGCAAATTTTATTTAGGGTTTAGGTGGCTTATAAATATCATTACTTTTATTTTTGGGCTTATGAGAAGAACAAAAAGAACAACAATCGATAGTCTCATTCGCAATAGACTTTTGGTGTGAAATCTAAGGTAAGAGGTATGTTCTGATTCTTAAATTATGATTTATCTAAAAGCAAGATCCCTAAAGCTCTAACTTTTTGGTGATTGAATTTAGTGTTGTTTGGAACCTATTGAAAAACTCCGTCATGAGAACCTTATTGAGGATTTCGCACAATTGAGGTAAGTGTTTACTTTTTGAAATCTACATGCATGTCCAATGGTAGCTTTCTACCAAATCAAATAACGAAAAACTACCAGCACAATTGAGGTAAGTTTTTACATTTCTAACAAGTCACTGGATGTTGCAAAGCAGACTTCTCGTTAGTTAAAACATCATCAAGTGCGCCTCATTTCTTGAGGATAACACTCTTGAGGTCGAGCATTCCCTCTAATTAGTTACCACATCAACGAGGGGCAGCTTCCATATGTAACTCAGCAACTCATTACTTTGGAAAATTTGAGTCTACGTTGGATCGATCATCCGTTTAACGAAATAATTCTTGAATTTAGCTGTTTCGAATTTTGTTCCATCAGTGTGTTTTCGGTTGAGATTTCTAATGTATTCTTGCTCCCTCGAATTTTATTCATGCACTGCCTAGTTTCGTCTAAAGAATTTCTGATTGTTTTTCTCTTGGTTTTCGTGCCGTACTGAAGAGTTGTCCACTTTGTTTCGACTGCCGATCACTTTGTTTCGACTGCCGACCGTCATCGTGGCATCTTAGTTCCGATCTTTTTTTTTTTGTTGTCACATTTTTCGTGTCAGTTAACCCATCATCTGATACAAATTGAGTGCCAGTGCTGCGTAGTCACAGCCGTGTGCTTGGTGTGATGCTTCTGTCATCCTAATTCATTTGATTCAACAGTTCTCCAGCCTCCATGTATGGTTTCTTGCATGTCATGGTCATGCATGATCTTTTGTTATTTACTTTTGTATATCATTCATGTGTCATAATTATTAACTCTTATGAGCATGTGGTTCGATTTTCAATCATATGTTTCTTCAGCTTAAAAGAAACAGCTAGCTGCCCTGGTTTTGGACCTTAGGTGTGACTCCTGTTTGTAATCCAGTTGTAATGTTCCTTTTTTTTTCAATTGATTATAATTGGTGCAAATAAATTCCGATTCAGTTGGTTCAACTCTTCTTTAATCCGTGATTTTATTCTTTTCAACATAAGAACCTTTCTGAGTAAGTTCTAAAATTACTTGAATACCGCACTTGAATTGTTTGTAAGTATACGTTAAGTTTCTAGCGCACCAGACTTTGCGTAACTTATAGATAATGCTTTTTGTGAGCCATGTCGCAGTGGCCTTGCTTAAGCCAAATTCAACTAATGCTTTAGGAATAGTGCAAGATTCAGCTCTTCATGGGAGCTTGGATAGAAGCTACCTACATGAGGTCCCTGTGCATTCTGAGACTGTTTCAGCTCAGAAAAGATTATTGAGAAGGCAACCAAGGAAACAAAATTCAGCCAAGAATGACCGGCTAAGCCCATTCACGTGTGAACTAAGGGCTTCAGCTTCGGCGCGAAAGAGAACTCGAGAAGAGGAAGGGGGCTCGCTGATGGCAATTGGCAGTGATTGGCTAAATGATGATCTGGTAAGACAAGGTAAAATCTTTTGTTTTCTGGTGGAGGCAGCCAGCCCTAAATGGCTCCCAACCTCGTCATGAAATTTTTACCTTGGAATCTCCAAGCAATGGGGAAAACCCTCACATTCCAGGCTCTAAAGGAGCTTTGCTCCATTCCCCAGAAGTAGTCTTTTTGTCGGAGACAAAGAATGGTGAACCGAAAATGCTACAAATAAAAAGAAGATTGGGATTTAGGCATATGGCGTTTAATAACCCAAATGGTTTAGCGGGGGGTCTGTGCTTGATGTGGCGTCAAGGATTGGAGTTGGAATTAGAGGAATGTAACCGAAATTACATTACTCTTTGGGTACATGATGTAGAACGATTTGGGAAGTGGCTTTTTACAAGGGTTATGCACTTGCAAATGCCGAGGACCGGAACCTCCTTTGGAAGAAGCTGATGAATTCACAACTCTATAATGGAGATAAGTGGGTAATTATGAGCGATTTCAATGATATCATCTCAAATGAAGAGAAGAGTGGAGGTTTAGTTCGACCAAAACATGGCTTTAACGATTTTAAGGCATTTATTTCATCTATGTGCTTTGTTGATTTGGGATACATTGGATATCCTTTTACTCGGGACAAGCAATGTCACAGAGATTATAATGTGAAGGAAAGGCTGGACAGAGCAATTGCATCTCCAGGTTGGAGAACATCTTTTTCATTGGCAGTTATGCCCCATCTGAGACCAGGGGGATCCGATCATTGCCCTATTTTGCTAGGCACTGTTGGACAATGCACTCGCATGAGAAAGAGTTTTACTTTTGAATCGGCATGGGCCAGAGTAGAGAGCTATGAAAAGGTGGTGCAGAAAGTTTGGGAATCTGAGGTTGCTCGCTCATTATGGTTTCGAATTAATCACAAGGTAAGAGAATGTCAGAAAGCATTGATGGAATGGAAAAGAACTACCTTTCGGAATTCTCATGTATGCATTAAGGAATTGCAGGAAGAGTTATAGAATATTGCAAAAGCTAATATGTTTGAGAAAGATGACTATGATAGAGTTGAAGTAGACTTGGGACAAGCATAACTCGATGAAGAGATGTATTGGCGTGGCAAATCGAGGAAGCTTTGGATCAAAGCAAGTGATAAAAATACAAAAAATTTCTTTTGCAAACGTGATACAAAGACAAACCAAAATCGGTGAATTGGTCTTGAAGATAGCAAGGAGACTTGGAAAGAAGGGTGGGAGAGTGTGGAACATATTGTTGTTCGATTCTTTGAGGACATTTTCACTGAGTCACAACAAGGTAAAATGTCATATATCCTATCCTCAGTAAAGTGTAAGGTATCATAGCGTATAGATCAGATATTGATAGCTCTTGTCACGGATGAAGAAGTATATGCTGCCTTATCACAAATGGAACCCTTTAAAGCTCCCGGACCTGATGGGATGACAACATGTTTTTTCCTATCGTTTTGGCACATTGTTGGTTATGATGTGTGCAAGGCAATGAGTTCTTTTTTTTCATACATGTCGATTTTTAAGGAGTATTATTAACATATCAATATCGCAGCGATTCCGAAAGTCACTAGCCCCATGAAGATAAGTCAATTATGTCACGACCCGAACCCACGGGTGAGCCCATGAGCTAGGTCCGTGACCGGCCACAGGCCCATCCGAACATCCACCCACGGCACTGCCAGGCCTTACTACAACATGTACACGAGAATCTATAACCAAGTAATTTAAATCTATCTCCCTAATAATATTTCTAAAATCACGCTTATAATTTCTTAATGAATCTCCAATGGCATTCTTTATTTAACAACTAACATGGGTCCTTTTAAATCCGGTGGAGATCTAAGCTCCGAAAAATCTCAAATTACAACTTTAGTACCAGTACTCCACCAAATGATTTATTAAATAATCTAAGAGGACTACAACTCCTCTAGCAGTCGTCTACCAAAGCTACATCCTCGTGGCCCTCATCAGTGCCGGTTCCATCAAGATAATCACCTAAAAACATTATAAAAGAATGAGCTTGGGGCTCAGTAAGTACACATACCACATTCCTAAAATAGGTTTTGGGATTCATAAAATCATGCCATGGTTTCCCTTCGATTTAAAACTGGTAAACATTTTCACAGAAGATACTATACATATATACTTTATGAAAGCAATTCATCCAATATTTTCAGAACATAGGCATGACATTAAGAAGGCTTATTAACAACTATCACAGTTCATCATAACTTAGATATGTTGCGGTCAACGTACATTCTCCCTTGACTAGGGCGCACAATCCCTACCCCTTCCTGGGGTAAATATTATTCGGTCAGGGTACCCCCCCCCCCCCGACTAGGGCCCACAATCCCTACCTCTTCCTGGGATAAATATTATTGTGGACGCAATGGTGAACCATGAGCAACAGTAGTGTGTATCAACGTATCGTCCCGTTGACTAGGACCCACAATTCAACTTTTCCCTGTGGATATGGGGCACAACAACCAAGTCAGAAATACTGTCTTTTTCAACATAAGGCAATTTTAAAACACTACTCAGAGAAATATTCCATGGCATTTTTTATGCATTTTCTCATCAAACCAATTTACACAAAAATAAAATAAAAAATAGTACGATGTGAAAGTCTTTAAAACTTCTAATTGGAATAAATCTTTTATACATATACATAGACGGAAAATAGGGTATACGGAGGAATATGGCAGGAGTACTTACCTCGCTGAATAATTGCTTTTGGTAGTTGCTCAAAAGTCGGTCCTAGCTCTTGTCTATCGAAATTTAAATAACAATTCACACAGATGTTATTCATTACCGTTCGAGTACACCTAAGCATTAAGTTTTCCTCAAGTAAGTGAAATTACCAAACCGCCCCTCAATTTCAGTAAAATTCTTATTTACCCCCAACTTCAAGCGTACTCTTACATATGCTGATATAACCAGAAAGACTATTTCAAACAGCTAGGTGGGATTTCCAGATCATAATGGCCTTTCGGGGAATTTTTCGCTCGGAACCCTAAGTCGGTCCTTAAATTGAGCGTTAATGCTCTTGTCTTCAAAATATATTGAACAACGTCGGAATGCCACAAAATTTAATACACTTAAGCCTCTCACTGTGTTTAGACCACTGTAAAAGTTTTTGCTAAAAATAATTTTGTTTGCTATATCAAACAATTTAAAATTCTATTTTAAAAATAAGGTTGTTTCAGACCTTTCACATGCCTAGAAAAATGCCATAAATTTCTGTATCGAAGTCTCCACAAAAATAAGGGTAGTTTTATTTTTGTACTTTGCCCAAATATTCTTAGAAGTGCCTTAAAAAGTCTTGCGCAATGTACTAATCTATAATTCTGAAAACAGCATTTTTCAGCAAACCCTAGTTTTGTAGATTGACCACTTTGAGGAATAAATATGATGAATATTAAAAAAATAAAAACTAAAAAGTTAAAGTAAACTTTCTAAGGTTTTCAGAAATATAAAGCTCACAAAAATACAATGATTGATGACTTCTATACAGTAAATAGAAGTGGCTGATCAAAACATCACATCACATTTTTCAGCAAACCCTAGTTTTGTAGATTGACCATTTTGAGGAATAAACATGACGAATATGAGAAAACTTATAACTCAAAGTTAGAGTAGACTTTCTAAGATTTTCAGAAATATAAAGCTAACAAAAATCCAATGATTGATGACTTCAATACAGTAAGTAGAAGTGGCTGATCAAAACATCACATCTCTGTGAAGACCAGTTTTGGTCAATGATTATTTTGGAGCGGAAATATTATGAATCTCAGAACAATATAAACTACAAAAATCCCATGAGTAAATAAGTTTCTATGATAAATAGAAGTGACTGCCAGAAACCAAAAATTCTGGATTTCTACAGTAGATTGACTCTAAGATCGATTTTCAATGTGCAAACGTGGGATTCTGAGAAAACTAAAAACTAAAGAGTTGAAGGCAACACAATGACGTTTTCAGAAAGGGTAAAAGAATATTAATCGGATTTGAAATAAAGAAGATATAACAAAAACTCTAACCCACTCTTAATATGCTCTACAACAGCCTTTTTCTCAAATACTACCGAAAGCTATCAATTCCACACCAAATATACATATAAAACCTCCAAATTCGTGGCTAAACTAAAGAGAGAGTTTATGGATTTCATTACCTTGAATTTTCCCTTTCTTAGCCACAAGTTCCTTCTCTCTTTCTCCCTCTCCGGACTTTGCATAAAGGGGGTGGCAGATTTGCTAGGACGGCTGCCCTCTTAAAACTTTCTTTATATATGGTTGCCCTAGGTTAGAATAATTCTAAAGACCCCCCATACTTAGCTAGTGTTCTCATCTCACCCACAATAATCTTAGATTAAGGTTAAAAGATCACAATAATCTTAGATTAAGGTTAAAATAAAGATTTCACTTACCAATGAAATATTCCGGGCATTACATTCTTCCAACCTCATTAATTTGCAACTTAGGAGCATTGTAAATTGTCACTAAAGGTCACAATCAATACCGCTGGCAATAATCGTCGTTAGAGACCCCAATTTTAATGTAGTTTTATAACTATCCCCGATTCACTAATCATCGCTAAAAGTCACTCTAATAACAAATATCGATGCTAAGTATAAAATCGTTGCTAATTGTTGTCGATAAAATCTTAATTATGCACGTCAACGCTAAATGTTACGTTCATAATCGTCACTAAATATAAACTAATCGGCTAGGCATAAAATCAAGGTTCGGGGTATTACAAATTACACCCTATAAGTTTATGCAATATTTCGTATAAAATCATAGCCAAAATTCTCTCACAGAGGCTGGTTCTAATCCTGCCTAAAATCATTGGTGAAAACCAGGGTGCTTTTGTTACAGGTAGGTAGATTATAGATAATATCTTGTTAGCTCAAGAAGTCTTCCATCATTTAAAGAATCGGAGAAAGGGCAAATTGAATTCAATAGTGATCAATCTTGATATAAGCAAGGCGTACGACAGAGTGGAATGGAAATTTTCGGAAGCAATAATGAGACAACTAGGTTTCGATGAGATTTGGATCGGATTGGTGATGGCCTGTGTAACGTTTGCTACACATTCTGTATTAGTCAATGGAGTTAGCAAAGGGTACTTGAAACTGACAAGGGGTTTACGATAAGGCGACCCATTATCTCCAGCATTACTTCTGTTAGTAACGGATGGTCTTTCAGCTCTTATTTCGGAGGCGACAGAAGAAAGGAAGATTCAAGGCATTAAAATTTGTAGACAAGCACTTTCGATAAGCCATTTACTATTTGCTGATGACACTCTAATCTATTGTTCTGCTTCAAAACAGAATTGTGACCACCTACTCAGCCTTCTATCAATATATGGGAAAGCCTCCGGGCAACTGATCAACTTTGAAAAATCCTCCATCTTTTTTAGTAAAAATACACATATTCCACTTAGACATACATTATGTTGCCGCATGGGTATTTCACTGGATGCTCGAGCTGGAAAATATCTAGGACTACCAGCAGAGGTGGGAAGGAAGAAAACATAACTTTTTTTATTATATTATGACTCGTGTGAAACAAAGAGTTGAGAACTGGAAAGAGAAGTTATCATCTCTAGCAAGTAAGGAGGTTCTTCCTAAGACAGTAGTTTCAGCCATTCCAACATATGTCATTTCCTGCTTTAGACTATCGCTGTCCCTTTGTCATGAAATTAATCAACTTATCAAAAATTTCTGGTGGGGGAATGGAGCAAAAGACAATAAAATTCATTGGATGTCGTGGGCAAAACTCACTGAAAAAAGAAGTTATGGAGGGTTGGGATTCAAGAACCTTGAGTTGCTTAATTTAGCGTTGTTGGCTAAACAGGGATGGTGTTTGTTAGTCGGGGGTCCTTTTCTTTTGAAGCAAGTCCTTAAAGCTCGATATTATCCCAATACTACCTTCCTAAAAAGCTGAGTTGGGTTATAATCCTTCATGGGGTTGGAGGAGTTTGATAGAAGGCCGAGTTCTACTGCATTCAAGGTGTAGGTGGAGGGTCGAGAATGGAAAGGATATTAATATTCGTACTGATCCGTGGATTCCTAGACCAAACACTTTCAGGGTAATATTCCCGATTGCTGATGATGGTATCGAAAGAGTGGTGGATTTGCAAAATGCTACAAATGATGGCTGGGATATAGAGAAAGTGTATGCAATGTTTCATAAAACTGATGCTGCTGAAATTCTAAAAATACCAATATTAGAGGGATAGATTAAGGATAGATTGGTTTGGCATTTCACTAACAATGGTTCCTACTCACTGCGATCAGGTTATGAATCAGTGTGTGAAATGCTGAGAGATGACTTTCTAAGAAAGGGGTAGTGACTGGTGCTACCTCCCATTTATTAGAAGAAAAAGGCCTTAAGCACGACTTGTGGAGTATCACACCTCGGAAACTTAAGTTGTTTTTTATGGCGTTGTTTGCTCAACCTTTTAGCAACGCGAGACAACCTACAAAAAGAAAGGTAGATGTCGAGAGTTGGTGCCCCCTTTGTACTACTAAAAAGGAATCGGTGCTCCACTTATTTAGAGAATGCCATTTTGCACGAGCTTGATGGTTTGCTTCACCGGTAGATAGTATAATTCAGCAATCTTTAGGTATGTTCTATAAAGAATGGTGGCATGATATTCTTCAACAGATAAAATTGAAGGATCAGGGGCATGAAATGGTGGTACGGGCAACATGGATAGTCTGGTACATTTGGAAATGTTGAAATGCGAGGGTCTTCAGCGGCAACAGTCGTGACCCCATGGAAGCTGTGAACATGGTCTGGTCTAAGTTCCTAGAATATAGACAAGAGACCACCAGAAAAAATATCCACCTTGCATTTGTCGCCAAAGCATAAGTACTGGATGTGTCCAGAACTGGGCTATATGAAGATTAAGGTCGACAGGTCGTGGTCAGCAATTTTGTGTGGGGGAGGAATTAGAGTGGTCATTCGCGACAAAACAGTAAATTTTATTACAGGAAGGATTTGTAAATTGAACCATTGTGCAAGTGCCTTAATAGCAGAAGCTGTAGAAGCAAAGGAAGGCTTAAGGTTGGCTATGGAACTGGGTCTTAGCTAAGTGATTTTGGAAGGAGATAATTCCAGCATCATCAGTCTGCTCCAAGGAAATCCAGAGCCAGGCCAGAGATAAATGTGATCATTTCTGATTGCCTCTCATGAGTCAAATATTTTCGTCATTGCAAGTTTTCTTTTAGTGGTCGTAGGGTAAACGAGGTAGCTCATGTGATGGTTGATCATGCTCGTAAGGAACAACATAGGATTACATGGTGTTCCATACCACCTGTGTGGCTGGTTAACTCTCTCTGAAGAGATGTTGGATTTTGTTAATTATATTATTCGCTATCATTAATACATTCATATCGATTGGAAAAAAAATCGATCTTAATTTGCAATGCCAAATAAGATTCATTAAAACTCATGAAGTCGCGCAATTTTCTGATGACAATAAAATTCAATTTTACTTCGAACCTTCATGGTTCATCCGTCGTAATAATTGTTCTCATTATACCAATCTTGGCTTCTAGACATGAGATTTCAACGTTTAGACTTGTTTCTTTCCACACAAAAAAAATGAAGCTGAATGCTTCCCTATTTTGCTTTCAATTTCCTGTTTTTTGGCAGGGAAATGTACATTCTGAAACTAATGTACTAATGGTTAAGGACTCCACAATAAGCTACTGCACATCTACAGGTACCCCGACCAAACCATATCCCGTAGTGTGGAAGGCTGATGATGCAAAGTTTTCTACACAGCAAGCCCACTCAAAACGAGATATCGTATAGGCCGTGCGCGCGACCTGGTTGAAACTTTCGGTCACTTTTTTGTCAATGCCTGCCACTCCCCAACCCCACCCCTACGTGTGCGCGTCTTACTGAAAGTTGATATGCCTGCAAATGGCGTATTCGCAAACTTATCCCTACTTCATGTTACGCAATCAACTTGGCATTAACCACTTCTTGCTGGGGCATCTCAAAGGCTATGTTGGATATAACCAAACCATCTTAACCGATGTTCCTTCATCTTATTCTTATTTAGTGCCACCCTATCTTTGTTGAAGATAACTTCATTGCTTGTTCTATCACTTCTCGTGTGGATGCACATCCTAAGAATTTACATTTCGACTACGCTTATTGCACGTAAATCGTGTTTCCTGCGCTTTGTTTGGTTATAAAAAATCTTTGTATTCGATTTTCATATTTATGAATTTGTTGAAAAGATTCTATTTTACTCAATTTTATTGTTTGGTTAGCAAACTTGAGTTTAACATTCAACGGAGCTTTGTTTGGATATCAAATTCATATACGCACGTATTTTTTTAATGAAAAAAATACGAAAATACTAAATGCACATCTAGGAGCACACTTGCAAGAATAAACGGATATTCATGAAACGAAAAATAATTAACTAGGGTTCCTATATGAAAAAGGAAATGCATTCCGACTACATACTAAAAGAAGAAGACAGAGAGGAGAGTGAGAGAGGAATTGTGAGGTTAGTTGTTTGGTTTTGAAATGGTAGTAGGATTCTGGGTATAAAAAGCAAATTGTAAAAACCGTTTTAATTGGATAAACGAACAAAAAATTTCATTTACTCTAAACAAATTAGTTGTAATTAGATGAATTGGATAACCAAACAGAGTGTTAGTTGCCTAATAGTCTAAACGACAAAACATTATGTTGGTCTCGCATCGTCCTATAGAAGCTTTCCTTCAACTTAAAGGGGAATGATGTACACCACAGAAATATTTATCCGACGCACTCTTATCCCACAGGCAACATCCACGTCAAGATATCTTTCCATGAGCATTAGTAGTCCAATATATATAAAGAAACACTTCTTAGGTACTTATTGACCATCCTTTGTTACTTTCTCCCTTGGCCTCCTCCTACTGTTACTAAAATTGCATTCCATGTTTAACCAAACACCTTTGGATTCTAAAGTACTTCTACATAACTCCAAGTTGACATTTAGTCATAATCTAGCCTCATGATTTCGAACTATATCATCTACAAATAACGTACACCATGGGATGTTATCCCAAATATTCCAAGGAAACTCGTCTATAACAAAAGTAAAGACATATAGGCTTAAAGCTAACACTTGGTGAATTCCAATCATTCTTGCAAACTCCTAGTCATTCCATAAGTTGTTCCCACATCTAGTAGCTAGTTGCTCGATCATATATATCCTTAATCACATCAACATAATTGATAGGCGCTCCATTTCCCTATAGACCTCCTAGGAGATAGCCATTTGATTTTCATATATTTTAGTCTCTCTTCTCGGTATACATTCAACACCCTCTCCAAAAGCTTCATCCTTTGACTCATAAACTTCATCCCCTCTTTACCGGTACAAAGTGTAGCGGTTAGTGCAAAAAAATCCAATCTGAACTGTTCACAACTTCTAATGGACGACCAGATAACAGGTTGACCGGTAAATGTGAATCGGCCCCCTATATACCCTGAAAGAAAAATTACCAAAACCCCTTCAACTTTAGATATTTTTCAAAGTATACCTAAAATTTTCTAATATTACAAAAAAAATCCAAAATATTTGTTTACGGTAAATGAACGTACTAGAAAAATTTAACAGTATGCTACAAAAGCATTTTAAAATAATATGAGATTTGTTAAACTACATAGTCATCATATCTATGACCACATCAGCTAAGCATCTCAAGACCTCAGTAGTACTGAATAACATTTTGTCGAATAGCCTTCATGACTTTTATCTTTTTCAAAGATTCCTTCACTTTTCACTTCATATGTTGTGATTCTACGAACCAAATCACCAAGTAGTATCATCCAATAGATCATCTCGTTCGCAGAAGTTATCATCAATTTCTCTGTTAGCTAACTCTCTCAAGCTTTCTCTAACCTTGTCTTTTTTCACTAATTACCTCTGATTCTCGTCCTTGATACACTTTAAATGGTTCAATTCTATGATTCTCCTTTGATTTGAGGAGATACACCAACTACAAAGTTTATTCCCTCTACTAGCAGTGTTCTTCAAGTCAGCTAAGTGACTATGGATGAGCTCTAATAGCGATGTATTCCATTTCACATATTTTAAAGGCTTGGGGTGTTTGGTAGAATACCTTTTGATTGATGCAACAATGACATGTCTAAACAAGCATGTCACGTGTCAAGAGATTCAACAGTAAAAACAGAGGAAGAAACATTGTTATTCATTTCAACAGAAGCATCAAGCACCCAATACCCCTATTACAAAACAGTTCTCAACAAATACCCCATAATGAGTAAGAAAAAGTTTAACAGATCCAAAGACCACTTTGACTCCAGCTTGTTCAAGAAGGATTCAAACAAGGTTTGAAGGGCGATAGATTTTTTGGAGGTAAGTTTAGTTAATTCCTGATCCCCAAAACCCTGACAGCAGGAGAGTTTCCCATGAAGACGTTGTTTTCATCACCCACCGGCCTTCTCGTAGTTGAGGAAGATCTATTTTTCACAAAAATATGCCTAGTGGCCCAATGTCCACCATTATTCGAACCTATTGTCAACTAAGTTCACTTCTGAGACAACTGCAGCTATGAAGTCATTGCTCTCAGCCAAATGAGCTTGATGCCTTGGGTGATGGTTGCCCCTTCCTTGGTGTTGTCCCTCTTTCCCTTGCAGTTGCTGCATCCACTAGCAAGGTGTCTAACTTTTCCCACAAAAAACAAAAAAAAAAAAAAACCAAACCCATTGCTAATTAATTTTTTGGATTTTATTGGGGTGTCTGAATCTAAGATCTTTCCTATCTAAAGCCTGCCCTTTTTTCTTTCTCTTGTTGGTATGATGCTGGTTCCAGTAATGGGTTTAGATGCCTCCCTTGAGGCCTTTGCTCAATTGGATTGGCCTTAGAAGCAAACTTGCGGCATTTGGACTTGTCCTTTTTAAGATTCTAGTGTCCTATGTTAATACGCGCAATCAGGTCTTACATGGTGAAATTCCGGTATTCCTATCCAGAATTTTAAAATCGATAATTTTTCAGACTAGGTTGTTTTCAAAGTGTAAACGCCCAACGGGATAATTCGACCTTTACAACCTCCCAACCTTATTTAGCACTTTCATAACAATGATAAATTTGAAACGGATAGTTGGAAAGATAACGCAGAACATAACAACGGCATAAACAATTATCGTTTTCAATATCTTTTAGTGAAGAAACTTGTTAAGATGAACCAAAATTTCCAGAAGACGAATTCCCAGAAGTAAAAGTATTGGAACTTAAGTTGAATAAAGCACATACTCTAAACCAAGTGATTGAGATAGAAACTATAAGTCCTTTGACCAATGTTAGTAGTTCTGAGCATCAAAGCAATCAAACTTAGACAAATCAGGTATCATGATTAATAAACGAGCCTGGAATTCACCTTTTAGATGGTTGGAAAAATGAAGGCTAACATGCTCAATTTAATAAAGCATTATCTGAATATAAAAAATGATTAGGTAGGCCGTTAATATTTGAAATGACTTATAGGTTTAAAAGAGCTGAGGCCTAACAGTGGTGCTGTCCCAAAAGGTGATTTCGCCTCCACTAGGTCGTAACCTTTGATGCAGATGTGCTACACGGTGACCACCTCCTATAAGTCAATGACTAAGCTTTGAGTATGTCCACTCGTAGAAGAAGCTATTGAATTGCTAACATGGATTGTCTGAACCAGAAGTATATTGACTGAATAACTGAGAAAAAAAAAAGAAGAGAGATCATAATTAAGGACCTGGTGCGTAAAAGATATTGGACAAGATCTGTTTTTATAGTAGTAGAGGAGGACCAAACCTAGATGGTGAACTCTAAGATCATAATTAAGGACCCGATTCGGAGAAGAATAATTTAATTGAGATTTATAATGGCAGAAAATCTCAATCAGAGACAATCAAAGAATGGAAAGTTTGCCTAAAATAAAGCATACGAAAAATGAGGTATTAACGAAAAACTTAAAAGTCAAAATTGAAGTTTTGGTCCACACCACACATATGCCCAGTCCAAGCTGGGTAGGGCATGAGCAAGTGTGTTATGGAAATGGGCCTTAGCCCATGCACACATGAGTACTCTTGTCGGGCTCACAACACCTTATTTTAAATTCATGTACCAGGCTACACCCATCTGATGAAGATTCTCGAAGTAAAGTGTAATGGAAGAAACACAAGTCCATTAGATGAACTTGAACCAACATCAACATCAGCTTTGCAACCTTTGCAACAAATGAGTGAAACGTTGTGACTATGAATTCAACCTCATTGCAAAGGAAGACATAGGCAGACATGGAAGTGCAGGACAAGGGATTAACTTCAATAAATTTCTCTTGTATTTCAGTTTTTTGTTGTAAAGTCCTCAAAACGACCAAAATAATATCAATGTGTAATCAATACCAAAAAAACCTAGTGGTAGCTCCACGATGTGGACTATTTTAGTGTAGCTTTTTCTTACGATTGAGTTTGTGGACTCACTTAGTGTGATTGCTTTGGTTGCAATTGAGTTGAAGAGATCTAGACACAACATAGCAATGGTTTAAGGACATTTGAGGCAGAAGTGGAGTTCAAATGGTAAAATCTTGTATTCAAAAGTTCTATAACACTATAATGTATGAGCTTCTTAAATTTGCAACGTTCTTTCTTTCACTTGTCTTTAAAAGCCAAATCCTGTAATGCCACTGTCGAATGATGGGTACATTGTCTTGGGCTAACTCCTTTCGTTTACCATTTTCTTTAGTTTAACTATTCATAACTTCCCAAAATACGAGAATGATGTATTTCCATCAAACTACGGTAACTAATTTGGATTCTATTGTCATAGCTATGAAAAAGAATCCAATCAAATACCTCATAAAATATTTGAAAACTCTTCCATATACATCGTTTGAATATAATTTTTCATGAAGGGTGGAGTAAACTTCAATAATATTTTTGCAAGCACAAACTAATGGCGAATAGATTCTAAGGTAAGTTCGATAATAAAAAAATACATGAAAATGAAAACAAAGCAAATATAAATTTAGCCAAAATAAAACAAAGACAGTATAAGATTTTGTCGGCCCATGGTATACTGCAATACCCATTCAAAGTCAACTCCATTTGCAGATTGATGGTGTCATCGTTCAAATGAGGAAAAAGTTAATCGATGTCATCGTTATTTGTTCCAACCACTCTATGTAAATATCCAATCGTCACTATTTTTATTCCAATTTTACTGCTTCTTCCTTCTTAGTCTCCATTTAAATGGTGAATTTTTTTTATGTGCATAGACTATAGGGGCGGTTTGACATGGATTTTTCCCCCTCTTTTTTGGCCCACTTTTTTTTTTGTAAAAGCGCAAAAAACTGGGTGTTTGGTGGTTCTTTAGTTTTTAAAAAAGCTCAAGACTTTAAAAAGAATGGCCTGTTTTCCAAAAGAGCTATTAGCTCTTTTTGAAACCAATTTTCACGCGATGGCTGGATTAATGGGGTCGGGACTTCGAGTCTTCTTAGCAACAAAAAATAAGATGGAAAAAACCAAAGAAAACATTAGGGTTCTCATCTCTTTGACTGAATCGCATATGGGGGAACATCTGCTCTGCTCGAAGTTTCTAAATCGCATCTCATCTCTCACGGAGTCGACAACCACCGCCTTCATCGCCGGTCACCGCCTCCATCGCCGGTCACCACCTCCGTCCCTTCTTTCTCCGGCGCAGCCACGAACATCGCATCTGGGGGAACATCTCTTCGCTGCTTTGCTCGATCGGCCGCATCGCATCTCTCAAAGAGTCCACAGCCACAGCCTCCGTCCCTTCTTTCTCCGGCGCAGCCACGAATTGCAACAGTACTGGTTCCTTTTCCTCTTGTGCTCATACTAATTGCAAGCAACTTTCGAATTAAATGCAAATACTGCAATGGCGAAATGTTTTGGGATGAAAAGTTTCCTAAGATGCACAAATTTCACATGAAACTTCTCACTTAATCACGAAATTTCATGGTAGGAAGCAGGAAATCTGCTCACAATTATCTGTACAATTATCTGCTCATAATGGGGATCCCCTGTTTTGGGATTCTCTCTTCACAATTATCTGTACCAAATCTGCTCACAATTATTGCTCTAAAAAATTGAGGGTTACTGCATTTGTTCTTCTGTGCTGATTGTCTAGAGTTGATTTTGTTTGATGTTCCTTCCTGTGAACTAAATTCTTTATCATTTCTCAGAAAATTCTGACTTGGACTATTTTTCGAAATGTTCATGGTTTTTGGGTTCTTCTGCATTTGTTTCTCTTTTTGGATTGAAAGACCCTTTGGTCTAGGCATTCTTATGTTTAACAACTTTGACAAGGCTGAAAGAATATGGTAATGAATTTTGTTCTGCCACTAACCCTCCTTATTTTCATGTGGTTGTCTCAAAGAGCATTGAGTCAGGTTTGAATTGGGTGAATTATTTTTGGATTTTCTGGATTTTGCGAAGGAAGATATGATTGTTGACGGCGCTCAGATCGGCGGGTCACAAGATCAAAACAAAATGTATTTAAATAACCCTGCAAAAGAGAATGGCGGAAGTTAGATTCCTCGGTTTACACCATTTGTTTAATTATGTTTAATTGTGTGGAAGACATTGTAAGACATCGTTGTAATGTATTTGTTTAATTATTTGTAAGACATTATTGTAATACATTTGGAAAATTATATTTAATTATGTGTAAGACATTGTAATATATCGCTTGAACTTTTTTATTTTTTGAAAAAATAAACTCTGTTAAATAACCATTAATTTTTTAAACTGATAAAAAAAAACCAGAACTCTTCTTTCGTTAATCGTCAAAGTGTTCGTTTACGGTGGGACGTAGGAATATAAAGCAATCATTTTCTTCTAAAAAAGGACTAATGCGTTGACTCGCTCCATTCGATCTGTCCATCTCCGATTCCTAAGCTTTGTGCAATGGCAACCACCTCCGCTTCTCCCTTTGCTTATCACGTATTCTTGAGCTTCAGAGGCCAAGACACCCGCAAAACTTTCACCGATCACCTCTACACCGCTCTGGTACAAGACTACAAGTGGGATTTCAAACATTTAGAGACGACGATTCCATAGAGAGGGGAAATTACCTCAACTTGGAACTCCCGGAAGCCATCAAACAGTCGAGAATCTCGATTGTTGTCTTGTCAGAAAACTACGCGTCTTCCACTTGGTGCCTCGACGAACTTGTAACGATCCTCGAGTGTAACAGGACGCATGGAAATGCTGTTTTTCCTGTCTTTTATGATGTTGAGCCGTCTGAAGTTAGGAAGCGAGAGGGTAGTTTTGAAAAAGCGTTTGCAAGGTACGAAAATGAGGTGGAGGCAGAAGGCGATCATGAAAGAAGAATGGAGTTGGCGAAAAGGGTGGAAGGGTGGAAGGCAGCACTTCGTCAATTTGCAGATCTGACAGGCATGGTCTTGAAAAATCAAGCTGATGGGTATGTTCTATAAATTGTGATTCCGGGACTTGAAAGTAAAACGTGTTTGTTTATCTTACACGAGTTGTTTCTGCACCTGAACTAGCTACCAATTTTCTGCTTACTTTGTGTTTGATAGAATGCTTGTGAGAGGAGATAGGCTTTGAAGTTCATTTCGCTGCATATGCTTTTCAATGAGGTTTTGTTTTTAGACGTGTACGGGAGAAAATTGGCTTAATTAGGGTAGAGATAGATAGTTGCATATGCTTTTCAATGAGGTTGCCTCAATTGTCATTCCGGTACTTGAAATTAAAACGTTTTTGTTTATCTTACATGAGTTGTTTCTACACTTGAACATACTAGTCTTGCTTTATTGACGTTATATTTCCACCTCTTTCGCGGTTTTTAGGCAAGAGTCAAAATTTATCCAGAAAATTCTCAAGGTGGTTGGGGACAAAGTGAAACACACTGTGTTGAATGTTGCCCCTCACCTAATTGGCTTAGATCTGCGTGCAGAAAACATAAATTCTTGGTTACGGGATGGATCAAATGATGTTGGAATTGTAGCAATATGCGGGATAGGTGGCATAGGTAAGACAACCACTGCCAAGTATCTATACAATTTAAATTTTGAAAGATTCGAAGGTAGCAGCTTCCTTGCAAGTGTCAGAGAAGCATCTGAACAACCCGATGGTTTAGTTTGGTTACAAAGACAACTTCTTTCAGATATCTTGAAGGGGAAGACGGAGAAGATTTATAACGTTGATCAAGGAATCGTTAGGAATAAAGAAGCTCTATGCTGTAGAAAAGTTCTTGTTGTTCTGGATGATGTTGAACAGGTGGACCAATTAGATGCAGTGCTTGGAATGCGAGATTGGTTATATCCAGGAAGTAAGGTCATCATAACGACTAGGCGGAAGCACTTACTAAAGGCTTCCGAAGTTCATACGGTATTGGAATGGATTATATCAAGTCACTTGAGCTTTTTAGTTGGTATGCCTTTGGACAAGACCATCCCGTTGAAGGCTACATGGATTACTCAAAAAGAGTGGTGCATTACTGCGGTGGACTACCTTTAGCTCTTCAAGTTTTGGGTTCTTCTCTCTCAGGGAAAAGTATAGATATATGGGAAAGTGCTTTAGAGAAATTGAAAGCAGTTCCTGAAGGTCAAATCCTAAGAAAGCTTAAAATAAGTTACAACTCTTTGCAAGATGACCATGACAAAAACTTATTTGTTGATATTGCTTGTTTGTTTGTCGGCAAGGACAAAGATGGGATTAGTACAATACTAGACGGGTGTGGTTTCTTTTCAAAATTTGGGATTCATAATCTAATTGATAGGTGTCTCCTAAGAGTTGGCCAATATGATAACAAACTCAGGATGCACCACCTCATTCAAGACATGGGAAGAGAAGTTGTAAGGCAGGAATCAACTAAGGAACCTGGAAAGCGTAGCAGACTCTGGCAAAAGGAGGCATTCAATGTACTTACTGAGAAAACTGTAAGGATGATTTATCTTATGTCCACTTCTATGGTATTGGTTGGTGTATCCTTGAATTAATTATCCCCCTCTTTCGATTAGGGTACGGAGACAATTGAAGGTCTCATCCTCAACATACAGGAAAATATTTCAGTTGAAACATCAGGGAGATACCGTCGGGAAGATTTCGTTGACAAATCAACATTACTCGTAGAAGGCAATTCATTAGAGCAAAGTTATTTAGGATTTCTTTCTTGGCTTCCCATGTATTATGCCTTGGTCAAATCATTTTCCACGTTCAGAGCAACTCGACTTACACACTTCTGCACTTTCAAGGATGCACAATTTGAAACTACTCCAGCTCAAAAATATACGACTTACAGGAGGATATCATGAGTTTCCAAAGAAGTTAAGATGGTTGTGTTTGCATGGGTTCCCGTCCAGAACATTACCCACTGATTTTCCTATACAGAACCTGGTTGCTCTTGACATGCGCTACAGCAGCTTGGAAACAGTTTGGAAAGGAGCCAAGGTATAATATGATTCCTTTCCTCTTCATTTCGTCGAGGATTAATTTTAAAAAAGATCCTAAAGTATACCTTGAATTTTTTCTTTTTTTCCAGTAACAATTAAACGCCCTTTCTTTTAGAATACACAAAAATAGCTCCAGTCTTCATTTCTTCAATAATGATATCGCTTATAATGATAAACATGACAAAACAGCCTCCAAGTATAGAAGATGTAGAAATAAATTGTTAAAAGAATTGGTTTGACAATCTTTATAGATAGAAACTAATCACTTTTCTGTTTGTGATTACAGCTCAGATTATTGAAAATGATTGATCTCAGTCATTGTCATGGCCTAGTTTCTCGTATCTTGGACTTTTCTCTTGTACCGAATCTTGAGAGACTAGTTCTCAAACACTGCATAAACTTGATTGAAGTTCCTGAATCAATTGAGGTTCTGCAGAGGCTTGTTTTGCTGAATCTTAAAGGATGCCAAAATCTTAGAAAGCTCCCGATGAACATTCATCAGCTAAAATCACTTGAGAAACTCATTCTCTTTGGTTGCTCAAAGCTTCATGAAGAGTCACGTGCATATCATCTGGATAATACAAAACCTCCTACATTAACGCAGGTGAAATCATGGGTAGCGATGAAACTGAGAGAGACTCCCGTGTCTTTTCGCTTTTCATATGCTTCTTTACCTAGCTCTTTAGTTACCTTAGACCTTGCGTGTTGCAATTTATCGGGTGGCTCTCTTCTAGAGGATCTTGGTAGCCTGGGCGCTCTTTGAAGAGGAAATCCTATACGTAGCTTACCAGGGAGCATCAAGGACCTAATTAGGCTAAAAAAACTGAACTTAGTTTCATGCAAAGAGATCGAATCACTTCGAGAGCTTCCAACGAGTTTAACGACGTTGGATGTTCAAAATTGCACGTCACTGTACACGATAACAAATCTACCAAACCTGTTGACATCACTGCAGTTTGACGGATATGGGTGTGGAAAGCTTGTTGAGGTTCAGCATATGTACAAATTAGAACCTATCGGTAACTTTGATGCAGAAATGATAAACGATTTGGGATTGACTGATTCGGAATCCAGGGGAAGCCTTCAGGTATACTTGTGGAATTGTCTGACCAACACATGTGAGAAACGCCCACTCCAGGTATGCATTTCTTCCTTTTTTTTAATCGTGCACGTGCATCATACATGTGATTAATAAATAGGTTGATACTAGCATAGAGAAGCTAAAAAATGTCGTCCCAAAAATCAAATAGATAGATAAGTAACCCCAAGGGGTGGGTGAAGTGGCCAAGGTCTTGATGAATAACCCCAAGGGGTGGTTAAGAAGAATATATTCATGTGTTGGTAACAAATACTAATAAGTGGAGGTATTATGCTAACAATGACAACGATGTAGTCTTAATAGTTATCGTAGTATTAGTTATAGCAAATTTAACCCTAAAAATCTACCTCATATCATGTATTATTCTTATGACACGCATTATAATAGAGCAAATGAAGCGATGTGCTCATGGTAAATGGAGGCTCTCTCTTTTTATCTGTGCCTGTAAGAGCAGCATTGACGTCCCTTTCTGGAGAGGGTCGGAAATTGCCTTTGACCAAGAAAAAAATTAAACTTCTATAGTTTTTTGCATGAATCTGTAACTTTCTCTATAATATTTTACTAAATGAGATAAAGCTATTAATTTGTTGCAGTCCATATCCTTTGGGGAATTATTATTAGTTAAGCTTTACTCATCCACTTTCGATACCCAAAAGAAAATAAAAACAACAAATCTATACTTTTAAGTCCTTTATTTCGATAAAATTTAAATACTTGAAAGGTACCGGTACTAAAAGAAATTACTATATGATAATTTAGATGATGATACAACTCTTTTACATAACAATGCATTCAATCTCCTTAGTTGGTCATTATTATGATCTAATAATAATAATAAATCATCAAATTATGAGATAAATCCATTAATTTGTTGTAGTCCTTATCCTTTGGAGAATTATTGGTAGTTAAGCTTTATTCATCCACTTTCGGTACCAAAAGAAAAAGAAAACAACAAATCTATACTTTTTAGTCCTTTATTTCGATAAATTTTAAATATTTGAAGGGTACCAATACCAAAAGAAATTACTATATGATAATTTAGATGAAGCTACAACCTTTTTACATAACAATGCATTCAATCTCCTTAGTTAGTTGGTCATTATTATGATCTAATAATAAGAAATAATCAATTAGTGAGATAAATCTATTAATTTGTTGTAGTCCTTATCCTTTGGGGAATTATTGGTAGTTAAGCTTTACTCATTCACTTTCTGTACAAAAAGAAAATGAAAATAGTAAATCTGTACTTTTTGGTCCTTTATTTCAATAAAATTTATATATTTGAAAGGTACCAGTACTAAAAGAAATTACTATATGACAATTTAGATGAAGCTACAACTTTTTTACATAACAATGCGTTCAATCTCTTCTAAAAACTAAAAATAAAAGCAAGCATAGAACACAAACTATCTCTATAATAACTACTATATGATGCATATGGATACATAGAAACCACTGCATCTTTCGGCTAACGGTTTTCAATCCAATCCTCGTAATTACTGACATCAAAACCTTACGAAACACAATTCTTAGCTACCAAAATAATGCTCCTAGCCAACCTCTGTCACCCCCGCGCCCGTTCACTCTGTCACACCCTCACATTTTCCATCTAAATCTCACGGCCTGTACTTGTTCACACTTATCCCCTATATCTGTGTTTATGTCAGTGACCTTTGATAAAGCTTGCCAAAAAATAGTTATAGGACTCACATGCAAAACTCAACATTCTATTCGATGTGGCTCCGCAGCCTTCCCTTCTCGAGCTTCGGACTCGCCTACGGCTCAAGCCAAGAGCCTACTACTGATGACAACCTGGGCTCTCTCAAAACACATTACTCACTTACAACTGATGACTGACTCCAACTTTCTTTTTTCACAGCTAACCAACATTGAAGAAGTACCTGACATTGTGATACCTATTATGTATGATTTCCGTCAAGTAGTTTCTTCTTTGCACCGTTTTAGTATTGCCAAGACAGAGAAGAGGCATCTCAAGGAGGCCAGATCACTAGCAGCTTTTGCTTGTCATGTCAGCATTTCCGTTTACCAGGATTGGGTCAATGATTTATACTGTAACTGATCTGCATTTCCTTTCTTTTGCTGTTGCATTTTGTACGCCTGTATTTTGTACGCCTATTTATGTCTCTGTACTTTCTGGCCTTTATTATACATGACAAGCATAGTCATGTTCTATTATGTATAGCCAAATCTGACTAATCTGTACTCCTAAACTTTATTTCAATGCAATTCTCGTTATATAAAAAAAAAAAAATCTCTTTATTTGGTCATTATTATGATCTAATAATAAGAAATAATCAATTAGTGAGATAAATCTATTAATTTGTTGTAGTCCTTATCCTTTGGGGAATTATTGGTAGTTAAGCTTTACTCATCCACTTTTGGTACAAAAAGAAAAAGAAGACAGTAAATCTATACTTTTTAGTCCTTTATTTCAATAAAATTTATATATTTGAAAGGTACCAGTACTAAAAGAAATTACTATATGACAATTTAGATGAAGCTACAACTTTTTTACATAATAATGTATCCTTAGCTAGACATTATTATGATCTAATAATAATAAATAATCAATTAGTGTGATTATGACTACAATTATAATAGGTTATAACACAATGTATTGAAGAAAAGGTAAGTTATAAAGTTAGATCCATTAATAGGTTATAATACGACGTATCTAGAAAATTAGATGGAATTCAATTTAATTGTCCAATTTAAGCAAGACCTTTCGGGAGAGTTCCGAATGAAAAGATGATACTTGGTTCAAAACCAGAGGTAAAGTTGTCTGCTGTATATACTGGCAATATGCTCGGGGAGCTACAAATGGTATCTCAAGAATCAGATAGATAAATAAGGAAGTATATATATATATATATATATATATATATATATATATATATATATATATACACACCCCTGTAAAGATGGTGTATTCTTACATATTCAACTTGTGTGCGCAAGCTCTTTCATAAGCTGTGAGTCAAATGTGATATTAGTGTAATGCATTAAATCTTCTTAGTTGGCAATTATTGTGATCCAATGATGAAGGTAATCTATTGGCGATTAAGATTGTGATACAATATACCTAGAGAAGTTAAATACGGAATTATATAGATTTCAATTAATAAGTTATATACAATGTACCTAAATAAGACAATTAGATAGACTTCAATTAACATAATTTTAAATAAAACTTAAAGTAATCAATTAGCGTGATGATAACCGTGATGATAATAAGTTATGATACAATGTGTCAAGAAAAGGTAAATAAAATTTAAATTGAGTTCAATTATTAGGTTATTATACCATGTTCTTGAAAACATGCATGCTCTGTCAGGAATGACATATTCACATCCTCAGGAGTTGCAAGGATAACTCGATAAGTTTATTTTCCACTTTTAGTGGCTAATCACCTATCTAGCTACCTTGCAACATTGGTGGACCTCGATCCTAGAACGACTAGATTTTGTTTTTCTTTTTCCAAATAACACCAATATACAAAACGGCTTCTGAGTAAGTTCTCTCAACTACGCTAAAGCTTTTTGCTAACTCATTCTTGTCACATACGTGTATGCCACTTGCAACTTGCGTATGTTGACACGCATTCTTTTCAAATTTATCGTTCCTTTGAAGCCACCGGGACTCTTTCTATGCTGTCAAGAAAGTTAACCTGCTAAATTAGCCGACACTTGTTACATTGACTTTGCATGATGCAGGGATTGTACGAATTTGGTATATTCAGCACTTATTTACCTGGGAGCGAGATTCCCACTTGGTATAGCATGAAGACCAAGGAGCCCGTACTTTTCTTTACGGTGCCTTCTACTCCAAACCTGAAGAGCCACAACTTTAACATGTGTATTGGCTATGAATTGCCATCAAAACCCAGCTATTTTCAGTCGCAATTCATTGAAGTCACCAACAAGACTGATGGCAGGGGATGGACCTATAGCCCGACCTTCATATGCCTTACAGGGAATGTAGATATAACGTGGTTATGCCATTGGAATATCGCGAATCAAATGATGAAAAGTGGCGATGAAGTGAGTCTCAGTGGATATGTTGTTTTTTAGAGATCGCAAACTCAAGGAGTTTGGGGTCCACGTTGTGTATAAGCATAAAGAGAATGATACCCAAAAAGACACCACCATTCAGACAGTAATTGATGGTGGGAATTTGTCAGCTTATCAGTTTAGGACCACGGGCTCCTACTTCCTATGTCATTACGATTTCTTAGACCGTCAAGAGTTGGCAAAGAATGACATCAGCGATTGGAGTAGAATTTTATTTAAAGACTAGAGTCGACAGTAATTTTTTGCTGGTTGTTCCTTCTCCGATAAAACATAAAGTGAGCACCATAATAAACTTCTGTACCTAATTCTGTAGTTGTCATTCAATGTCGAGAGCTGTTATAATTATCTTTATGTCGTTGAACAAATCTCTGGAAGTACACTAATTCAACGATAGCTCTCAATTCTGCTACTACACTTCATCACCTGGTGTGTGATTTTGATCCTACCATAATAGTTAACAAATCTCATTCTACTATCAGGTTTAATGAAGGCCGCCTAGAGTTGCTCGAATAAAGTACCAATGAACTTAATCTTTTTCTTTTGTAACTGAAGCAATTCCGGGGCGATGGATTTTCCAGGGATGAGTTTTATTTTTTGCAAAAATACGCCTAATGGCCCAGTCAGTCAGTGTCCACCGCCACTCTTTCGAACTTATTGTTAACTAAGTTGACGTCCATAACAATGATAATAAATGATATTAAGTTGGGTTTCTAGATTTCTTAAGCACTTTCGTAACACTGATATATTACAAATAGATCATTGGCAGATAACGCCGCCGAATGTGACAACGAGATAGATGATATCATTTTCAACTAGGTCATAAACACCCT
Organism: Escallonia rubra; assembly: GCA_033065855.1. NCBI lineage: Eukaryota > Viridiplantae > Streptophyta > Magnoliopsida > Escalloniales > Escalloniaceae > Escallonia > Escallonia rubra. The sequence continues at coordinate 52,275 of JAVXUO010001598.1, read as the reverse complement.
TTGATGCAGATGGGCTACACGGCAATTGTCTCCCAGAATTCAATGGCTAAGCTGAATACGTGCATCTTAGATGAGCTAATGGACTTGTTAATGTGGCAATCCGGGCAAGAAGTATATAGACGGAAAGATTGAGTGAAAGAAGCTAAGACTTTTATGTGTAAAAAAATATATGTTGGATGAGGTGTGCTCTTCTAATAGAAGAGAAAGACTAAGGGTGTGTTTGATAACGCACGTAAACACTTAAAATTTAAAGTTTTCAATGATTTTTAATTAAGTGCGTTTGATAGCGCTAAACCTTATATCGCTTAAAAAATTAATTCCCACAAAAAATAGACTAAAATTTTAAGTCAAGGTAGACTTAGCGTGTGTTTGATAACGCAATTAAGCACTTTAAACTTAAAATTTTCAATGATTTTCGATTAAGTACATTTGATAATGCTAAATCTTGTATCACTTAAAAAATTAAGTCCTACCAAAAATAAACTAAAATTTTAAGTCAGGTGGACTTACTTAATGCTGATCACATAATTCTAAGTGAAATGGTTAAAAAAGTTATTTAACATACTTTTACATAAAAAAATAATTACCACCACGATGCTTTCTCAATTAATTTGCTGACAACACCGTCTCCACCACAATACAATCACCACCACCACAACCATTATTTTCTTTTGCTACCACCACAATTACCATGACATAGTCACTATCACCACCACCACAAGGACACCGCTACCTCTACCATACTGTTGATGTTGTCTCTACGTCCGTTTTCGTCAAAGTCATCTAAAGATCCACTACACTACAATCACTGATTGCCATGTCGCCGCCTTTCGCTATCATCACAATTACCAACACCACGACTTTATGCTCTATTACCGCCACCATTGACAGTTTTTTGCTGCCCGCCGCCACCACCACCACCAACAAGATTTTTGCGCCACCCCCCCCCCCCCCCCAAAAAAAAAAAGTTATAAAGTACTTAAACAAATGAGTAATTTTGGTAAAATGGATAAATTTGTAAATAAACAATTTTCAGATATCTGCTTTTGATTTACCAAACTTTAGTTTTTTGCATGAATTTGTAACTTTCCCTGTAGAATTTTACTAAATTAGATAAATCTATTAATTTGTTGCGGTCCTTATCCTTTGGGGAATTATTGGTGGTTAAGATTTACTCATCCACTTTTGGTACAAAAAGAAAAAGAAAATAGTAAATCTATACTTTTTAGTCCTTTATTTCAATAAAATTTAAATATTTAAAAGGGACCGGTACTAAAAGAAATTACTATACGATTATTTAGATGAAGGTACAACTTTTTTACATAACAACACATTCTATCTCCTTAGTTGGTCATTATTATGATCTATGAATTGGTTCAGAATAAAAGAAAAAAAAAACTTAAAAACAGGTAGCCCGGTGATATTAAGATGCCCACATTCACTTCTGTAATAGAATCAAAACAAGAAAATGATGCAAGAAAATATAATGCCTATAAAGACAACAAGAAAGAGCCAAGACTAAATATATTACATATGGCTACGTACTCTTCAATCAGCTGCCCCTCTCTCTCTCTCTCTCTCTCTCTCTCTCTCTCTCTCTCTCTCTACCCATTTCCTGAAACACTTGAGAGGTGTTTGAAAAAAGTCCAAGGAGACGGGGAATTGCTTAGTTTGGACATACCGGCTTCCTTAATTTTGCTCAAGGATGTCATTTACTCGTGATTATATGGCTCAAATTTGCAAAAGAATGTCAAGAATTTACAATCGTGCTATTTTGATGAAATGGGAGTTGTTGGTTACTCTTATATACTCTGTGAATTATTTTGATAAGGCAAGCCTTTGCCTTCCGTCTAAAACTGTAGAAGCGATTTGCGACCGTTAAACAAACTAAGCAAAGAAGAAAAATGAGCCAATGTTCAATAGATAGGCTTAACCGATTATTTTGCAATGCTTTTGACATAAGATATTTGATTTAATGGAGCTTATAAAGCGTGAGAGTACGTGGAACCTAGGTGCAAAGTGCAGAGGGCACGCCCACAGTAAATTGAAGAAACTAAACAATCAATACTAACAAATCCAGCTATACCTTCATAAATATAGCAGTTTCCGCTCATCATTTAAGTACAAAGCCTAGAGGTGTTGCATGTGAGTTTAATGGACTTTGTGCCTAGGCACGCTTTTAACAACTAAAACAAAAAAACCAAAAAAAGATTTTGATTTTAACTACTATTACCCCAAGAAACACCTTTTTGGGCCATGAATACAAAAACAAAATTCAAATCACATTACCAAAAGGGTCCTTGAACTATACTAGGTTTTGCAGGTCAATTTGAATAATTGCATCTTACGTTGTAAATCCGTCCAAAAGTTAATGTCAGCTTAAAAACCACCTTTAAGTAATTAAATTATTAAGGTTATAATTGCTGACTCAGATTGCGTGGCAAAGAAATTGGAATGCAAATTCTAATTGGGTCAAGTCATCACTTACATAGAATTAGTTCACTTAAATATAGGGTGAGTTTTTTTGGTACCACCAGAATTGTGGAACCCAAGCTCACCGGCCATGGCTCTGTCTCTGCCAAACCTTAACCGTTGGGTGTTTACTCCAAATAACGAACAATTCAACATAAATGTAGTGCCAAAACTACAGCCAGAGTGCATTCCTGAAATCAGAAGCGCATATACAGGCAGAAACTTAAGATTCAATTTTACTTCGAACTTTACATGGTTCATCGTAATAATTGTTCTCATTATACAGGCTGTGTAGTGAAACGGTTTTAGAGAGAGACTCCACCTTCTCTCTAAAACGTCGGAAAATCTGAAAATGACGCCACCGGCGTCGTCTATGCCGGTAGCAGCGCCACGATCAACAATGCTGAGAGGTCCCATAAAAGACACATTTGCAGAAGAATTTGTGGGGAAGGATTGGAATAAAACGCATACATGTAACACACTTGGATTATGTATCCCCAAGAATGTTGCAAGGTCAGTATCCCTAGGATCTGAGAAATTTAAGGATGCAAAAGACATTCGACCGGAGAATGAAATAGCATCAAGCAGAAATTCTGATGAAGAATCTGGAATTAAAAGCATGATTGATGAATTGAAAGCACAAGTTGCCACGTTAAGAGAGGAAAATGCAGAGTTGAAGAAGGAATTAATGGCAAAAGAAGTGCAGACAAAGATCTTGCGCTCTTCATCTCGTAATGAGACGACATTGAATGATGGTGAAGATGAGGGATTGGGGGCGCGTGAAGCTCAGACGCGTGAGTATTACACAAATACTGAGAGGCATGGCCAGATGGAAAATCTAACGCCTGAATGAAGCTCATTAATTGTGTATGTTCTGGGTGCGAGCCCTGGATACACGTGATGAAAGGATTCATGGACAGGAAATAAAAACAATTTGGTGCTTTCTCTTGTACTTTACTCAAACCAGGTATGTGTTTACTGCAGTTTGAAGAGGTTTTAGTTAAGGAGCAAATTCTTGAAGGAGGTCCACGGTTTTTTGTTAGTAAACCTGTAATCGCGAAACCGTGGACTGACTCAGTGTCAATTAACGAAGAAGGAGTGACAATGATCCCAGTTTGGGTTAAATTCCCTGGATTGCCGCTGTAATTTTGGTCAACGAAAATGATAAGCTGAATAGCAAGCACTATTGGGAAACCATTATATATGGACCAGATGAGTGCAAAAAAAGAACGATTGGGATATGCAAGAGTGTGCGTGGAAATTGGGATTGATAAGGAGTTACCTGAATTTATTCCTATAAAGGGACCAGGGGAAAAGGAGGTGAAGCAAAAAGTGGACTATGAATGGCTGCCAGTAAAATGTACAAATTGCCATCTCTATGGACACAAGTCAGACACATGCTATGAGGAAAGCAAACCTCAGCAGATATGGAAACCAAAAATTCACTCTAAGGAAATAGGAGGATAAGAAGGAGAGAATGAATAATGAAAGGAAATCTATTGTAATCACAGTAGGAGGTCATACTGATATGCCTGTTAAAAATAGTTTCTCTGTACTTGAGTGCATAGACAGTATGGAGCAACATTGTGGTATTGAGAAGGAAAATGATGTAAAGGAAAATGCTGAGGCAGATGGAACACCTAACATAAGTGAATCAGGGAAAAAGGAGCAAAATACATCAAGAACTCAGGTGGTGAAGAAAAAAGGAATAAAAAGCAAAAACAAGACAAATATATGATAGCAATTGCAAGCTGAAATGTAAGAGGATAAAATGATCCTATGAAACAAAGGGAGGTAAAAAAGGTAATGAAGGATCGAAACGTGGAATTGGTGGGATTATTAGAAACAAGAGTAAGGGAGGAAAAAATACAAAGGATGCAAGCAAAATGGATCAAAGGATGGCAATTTGAATACAGTGTTAACAGGAAAAGGGTATCCAGATTATGGGTAGGTTGGCAAAGTTCAACTATGAATTTCACACCAGTCAACAAGTCAAGTCAGCATATAACTAGGAAGACAATGACTAGTTCTGGTCTGTGCTTCTACATAACCTGTGTGTATGCTAAAAATAAAGGGGAAAAATGAAGGAAACAGTGGCAACAAATGATAGCAGATGCTAACAGTATTGGGAATTCTCCTTGGTTAGTAGTTGGGGACTTCAATGTGGTTAGAAATAACTCTGAGAAATTTGGTGGAAGTGGACTGAATAGAAGGGATACTGAGGAGTTCAACAAATGTCTTTATGAAACTCATCTGGAAGATTTGCCTACAAGGGGTCTTCATTATACATGGTCCAATAATAGAGAAGAGGAGTTAATATTGTGCAAGTTGGATGGGGCCTTACAAAATGAAGGCTGGATGGAAGCTTTCCCTAGTACCAAAGTTGAAGCTCAAACTCCAGGGATCTCTGATCATGCCTTGATTATGATCAATATCATATTGCAATCAGAGAAGGGAAAATGGCCTTTTAAATTCTTTAACTACTGGATGATGCACAATACATTTAAGCAGATCATGAAAGCAACATGGGAGGAAGAAATTGAAGGAGATGCGTGTATGCAATTAAGGTCAAAGCTTAAGAGACTGAAACCTACACCGAGGCAAATGAACAAGCTGCACTATAACAATATTTCTAAAAGAGTACAGAACAAATTGAAAGAGTTACAAGAGATACAGCAACAAATTCTACAACATCAAGTTGCAACAAAAATTCAGCAGGAGAAAAGAGTTTATGGAGAGTACTCTCAATTACTACAAGCAGAGGAGGCATTCTACTATCAAAAGGCAAGGATAAAACATCTAAGCCTACGTGATAGTAACACTGCTTATTTTCATAAGCAAATGAAAGTGCACAGATCCCATAACAGGATTATGGCCATAACAACAGAGGGAGGGATGCAAATATCTGGAAGTAAAGAAGTACACCAAGTTGCAATTAAACATTTTTCTAAATTCTTAAGAAGTCCTGTGCCTAATCAACCTCATACTCATGCAAGACTGCAACATATTATCACTAAGCACATCTCTGAAGAAAATCAAGCAATGCTTAGTGCTCCTGTAACAGAAAATGAAGTTAAAGAAGCTATGTTTGCCTTGAAGCAAAATAAGGCCCCTGGACCAGATGGCTTTATAGCAGAATTTTTTCAGAAGAATTGGGATGTTGTGGGACAGAATGCCACTGTTGCTGTGAAAGAGATGCTTAACAGAAGAAAAAGTATAAAGTTTTTCAATAGCACTATATTAACCTTGATACCAAAGATTGATTGTCCAAACATAATGAAAGATTTTAGACCAATTGCATGCTGCAATGTGGTCTATAAATGTGTGTCAAAGGTGTTGTGTGCTAGGATTAAAATACATATAGTACTATATGTTAGAATTAAAATACATAGAGTAACAATTCCTTAAACCAAATACAGATAATAACAATTCCTTAAACCAAAAACAGATAGCAACAATTCCAACTACACTGAAACGATACAGATGATGTTGAACATGAGTGAAATATAAAGCCACACAATTAGTGCAGGGAAACACTTAGCAAAGCCACACAGGCTAATCACCTAGCAAAGCCACAAAGGCAGTGCTCACTAATAATGCGGTTATATATGCATATGAATACTAGCTAAACTATTAAGGTAATAGCCTCTCCCGCAAAAACAGACCATTCTTATATCACTCCTGATACAGACCATCCTTATAACTCATCAATATACTAACTCATGTCAATATGCAGAATGCAATAATCGATAACACAAAGAATAAATCGATACTCCACGAGTAAGAAATATTGAGCATCTAATAGGATTTTCAATAAACGTGTAAGGCTCAAAACAGAACATTAAATGCAAACGATGCATGCTCATAAAAATTATAATAGAGTCCAAAGAAAATTAGATAATAATTCAGAGAAATATTTATGAGAACAACTAGATGAAATTTGGAAATTTCTTACCTCAGTCCAAGCTGTGCTAGTCTTAACTGGATACTCCTCAGTATTGACCTAAACGGAACATTTATAATATCAGAATAAAATTTATTTTATGATATTGTGAATCTAGCACCAACTCACTCCTATTTTTAAAACGACATGCTCGTCAGTTATGACAAACTTTTAAAATACCTCTTGTACGAAAATTACCCAAAACACCTCTCGTGTCTAAATTATAAATGTATCTTCCTTATAAGTAGGATCCTTAAAGTACTCTTAAAATAGGTGAATTTTACCAAAACAGCCCTCCGGAAGGTAAAATTACCAAAATCCCCGCTTGGGTGGCAAATTACCAAAACACCCCTCGATCGCCCTCACTCCAAAAAATACTTTAAACACTCTTTTAAGCATACCAAAGTTATTTTATTTTATTTTGGATTGAAAAGCATTTCAGAAAATTTCCGTTTAAAAATCCATAATCGCTAACTGAATCGAGCTTTCGCAGGCCTTTTCTGGTAAAAAATAGCTATCAACCTCAAAATGCTATAAAAATTAATACACTGAACCATTTAAGTAACATAAGATTTTCCTAAAACTTTTGGATAAAAATAATCTGATTTGATACCCTAATTAAATTGGGAACTTCTCAGTTTTGATAAATTATTTAACGCTCTTCCAGACTACAAACAAATCCCAAAACTTTTAACAAAAATAGATCTCATAAGAATTATAAGAGTCTCTTCTTTGAACTTTGCCTAAATCAGTGTCTAAATGGCTTTTAAAAATCACAACATGGGCTGCTAGTTTGGATTTAATCTTTAGCGACACTTACGAGTACTATTCATGAAACACACACTATTACACCTAATAAACACACACCTCTCTTCTCCACTACTGCCGAAGCACCCAAGCATTTTTTTTTTCCTCAACACAAGCTGCTACACATAAAAAACACACTCTGAAAATATAATCATAAACTAAACTACACACAAATTAAACTCACACAAACACATACATAATTTATCACCTAATTCATCTACACACTATCCCTTGAACCAAGAACACACATGCATACCTTCCTTCCCTACCATGGACTGGTGACTGTGTTCTGAGTGGTGGACAGAGAAGAAGATGAAATGGGTATGCTTGCACAGGCGTATCATGGCTTAGCGTTAGGATCGAGTGATCGACTCGTGTATAGATTAGTGCACGGTTATCTTTAGCACGTAAAATTTTACAGTATAATACGTTAACCTATATTAGAAATTGAAAATTTTATAATTTTCTGAAATCATATGTATTTTAAATATTTTCCGAAAACTTAGACTTGGAAAATTCTTTGGAGCCTTCAAACTAATGAAAATGCTTTGGAAAAATTTCAGTAATGTTTTTGTATCACAAAAACAACTCAGTTTCAGTTTCGTAAATTTAATGTTTTTGTATCACAAAAACAACTCAGTTTTAGTTTCGTAAATTTTAGAGTTGATTTACTATAGTTTATGTATCGCATTAAGTTTAGCAAAACGAATAATTTAAAAATAGTTTTAAGTCCTTTTTATTTATGATTTAAATTTCAATAATTTTTATACATAATTTAAAGTTGTTATAAAAATTATGGGACTTTATTTTCAGCTATAAATAATTATAGCTATTTATGTGTGTTATTGCATTTAAAGAAATTATTTTTAATTCAAAAATATTCAAATATTCAGAAAATTCATATTTTAACTTGTTATGATGTTTTAAGTTTTAAAAGTATTTTATTATAATTTAATATGTGTTTGAAGTATCGTTACACATTAAAGAGTGCATAGAATTTCGGTTAGGTTAGCCGTGAGCAGGTCCGCTTTGAATTGAACGATTTCGGAGTTGAGAGTGGGTACGCTGTGGGTGGTTATTATTAGGTTTCATAGTAAAGTAGTGTAGATTATTTTTCTAACAAATGGATTTGCCAATTTAGGTTAATTCAAGGATTTTTTGATCGAGGTTGATTAGTTTCGCGTAGCTTGGACCGATGTAAGGAATTCTATCTGAACCCTACTTCGTTGTTTTGATTTTAAATGTTTTATTATGAAAGTTTTATGAACTACATTGATTTGATTTTATGTTTTATGTAAAAGATGTTTTGAAACTGTCCATGAAATCCTAATTTGAGCCTGATAGCGATCGTTTAGAATTCGTTATTCTTATATGTTTATTTAATTCAATCATTGTAAAACAGTTTGAAAATTTTGTTTAAATTTCCTTGAATATTGACACAAGTTAGCAAACCTAGGAGTTATAAGGATTGTCTGTATTGTTGGAGTTTTAAGGATGGTCTGTTGGTTGGGTTAAACTAGTACCTAGATGGACTAGTGTACATATGCAAATGTAAATCGTATCGAGCACTGCCGGGGTGGCTTTGCTATATTGTACTGCTCATGTTCAATATTTCCTGTTTCTATTTTTATTGTACTTGAAGTGTTTTCAAATGATTATTGATTTAAGGGATTGAGTTGATACTCATCCCTATGTTTATATTGAAATGCTGTGGTTTCTTTGAAAGCCCTTTTAAAATGATTGTATATAGAAAATCGTTCGAATGATTCTGTTTCTCCGTTTTAGAAGTTGTTATTTGGTTTAAATGTAAAATCGTCCGAATCGTTTTTGTTGTTTAAATATTTGATTGACCTTACTGGGCTCTCGAAAGCTCACTTCCCTTTGACTTCCTTTCCGCATGTGATTAGTAGCATTAAGTTTAGTATTGATCATTAGGACCCCTGCGTGAGTGACACGTTATTGTTTAAAATTTTCTTAGACTTAGATTTTGTATTTCAATTATGTCAGTTGATCGAGAGTATGATTTTTTTTTTCTAATCGAGATATTGCATTAGAAGAAAGGAAGTACAAAAGAGGGTTCTTGGTTCACAATTTCATCCATTAACAAAAGAGAACCAAAGGATGAAGAAGGAAGCAAGCCAAAAGAGTTCGATACATCCGCCCATCTAGCTAAATTGTGAGCTAAACTATTTACACTTCTATGTACTTTTAAAGCTTCCCAGCAGGTAAACTTCTTGAGCTTTTCTCGAGCTTCAACAATGATCGAGAGTATGATTTGATTGACAGATAGTTGCTCTGACCGCTTGTTGCATTTTTTTTATTAAGGTAGAGGAGATTATTGGTTTAGTAAATTAATCGATTGAGTATCTAACATTCCAGAAATTTCGGGATGTTACACTAACTCCTTTTTCTTTACCATTTTCTTTGGTTTAAGTTTTCATATTTTTACAAAATATGGGAATGGCGTATTTCCATGAGACTATGGTAAATACCATAGTCAGCCTGGGAAATACCAATATGACCTTCCTTTCATTAGCTAGGCAGCCTGGACTTAGTCAAGGGGAGTTGTATATGACAAATTGGCCGGCAAGCAGGTTGACTAAACAGTTGCTGTAATCTGCAATCTTTTTGCCTTCCAACTCACACACACACACACACACACACAGAGAGAGAGAGAGAGAGAGAGAGAGAGAGAGAGAGAGAGAGAGAGAGAGGTTTCAGCTTGCTTGTCTTAAGAAGAGAAGAAAGATATTTGTATTCTGCATCTTACCAAACATGGAAATTTCGGGCAAGTTGTGCCATTCGCTTAGCGAAGGTATAATGAGTTTCCATTTGTCTAAATTATGAGAAATCTGACATGCTGGGAGATCATAAGCTTTGAGCAATGGCAACCACCCCCGCTTCTCCCTTCACTTATCACGTATTCTTGAGTTTCAGAGGCGAAGACACCCGCAAAGCTTTCACCGATCACCTCTTCACCGCACTGGTACAAGTGGGATTTCAAACATTTAGAGACGACGATTCCATAGAGAGGGGAAATTACCTCAACTTGGAACTCCCGGAAGCCATCAAACAGTCGAGAATCTCGATTGTTGTCTTGTCAGAAAACTACGCGTCTTCCACTTGGTGCCTCGACGAACTTGTAACGATCCTCGAGTGTAACAAGATGCGTGGAAATGCTGTTTTGCCAGTCTTTTATGATGTTGAGCCGTCTGAAGTAAGGAAGCAAATGGGAAGTTTTGCAGAGGCGTTTTTGAGGCACGACAATGAGGTGGAGGCAGAAGGCGACCGTCAAAGAAGTTTGGAGTTGGCGAAAAGGATGAAAGGGAGGAAGGCAGCACTTCGTCAAGTTGCAGATCTGACAGGCATGGTCTTGAAAAATCAAGCTGATGGGTATGTTCTATCAATTGTCTTTGCGATACTTGAAACCAAAACGTGTTTGTTTATCTTGCATGAGTTGTTTCTACACTTGAAAATACTAGTCTTAATGTGGTTGGGGACAAAGTGAAGCGCATTGTGTTGAATGTTGCCCCTCACCTGATTGGCTTAGATCTGCGTGCAAGAAACATCAACTCTTGGTTACGGGATGGATCAAATGATGTTGGAATTGTAGCAATATGCGGGATGGGTGGCATAGGAAAGACGACCATTGCCAAATACCTGTACAATTTAAACTGTGAAAGATTCGATAGTAGCAACTTCCTTGCAAGTATCAGAGAAGTATCAGAACAACCCACTGGTTTATTACGTTTACAAAGACAACTTCTTTCAGATGTCTTGAAGGGGAAGAATGAGAATATTTTTGATGTTGATCAAGGGATCATTAGGATTCAAGAAGCTCTATGCCGTAGAAAAGTACTTGTTGTTGAGGATGATGTTGATCGGGTGGACCAATTATATGCAGTGCTTGGAATGCGAGATTGGTTATGTCCGGGAAGTAAGATCATCATAACGACTAGGCGGAAGCAGTTACTAAAGGCTTCTGAAGTTCATATGGTGCATGAGGTTAGTAGAATGGATAATAACCAGTCACTTGAGCTTTTCAGTTGGTATGCCTTTGGACAAGACCATCCTATCGAAGGCTACGAGGATTACTCAAAAAGAGTGGTGCATTACTGCGATGGACTACCTTTAGCTCTTCAAGTTTTGGGTTCTTCTCTGTCAGGGAACACTAAAGAAACATGGGAAAGTGCTTTAGAGAAATTGGAAAAAATTCCTGAAGGCCAAATCCTAAAAAAGCTTAAACTAAGCTTAAAATAAGCTACGATTCTTTTTTTTTTTAACGAAACTACGTAGTTTTTGATGCTAGCCGCACGCAACTTGCGTAGGGCTAGCCTTATATTCGCTTTTCCCTATATATATATATATATATATAGGGGAAAGCGAATATAAGGCTAGCCTCACGCAAGTTGTGTGAGGCTAGCGACAAAAGCGACGTAGTTTTGTTAAAACAAATCTTGTGATTTTTTTTTATCGTTTTCTCTCTCCCCCTTCTCCCATTTTTCTCTCTTTTTCTTCTCCCTGTAGCAGGCCCTAGCAAGCCAACGCCACCATGACACACCAACATTTCTGCCGTAGACCACCAACCTTCCATTGCCGGCCATCGTCAACGGTCACCCATGCTGCAAACGGAGGCTAGCTTTTGAGCTTTACGGCCATCACACACCAACGCCATCCCTATCGCAGGTTTACTTATTTTTTGAACGAATTCTTCTGTAACACAGTTTTCATGGAGTAAGGTACTCCAAATTTCTTGAAGAAAGTGTTCTAGTGCCGGTCTCCATGACAATTGCAATTTGACCATTTCATCATTCTGGTGGATGTACTTCCCAAAAAGAATCATTTTGGAAATTAATCCATCTTCATGGAAAGCATTTGGGCCTTAAGCGAACGGAATAAACTTCAAATGAGTTATACCTTCAGGACCATGTCCCATCAGAGTAAAGATTATGTTGTTAAGGTTCTTCATCTTATTCAACACGTCTAACCGATGCTTTTTTGCACATTTGAGCTGTAAGTATGATTTGAGTTAGGCAAGAAGAGCATAAATCTTAACATCCCTTCTGCTCTGTGAGCTTATTCCCCTACCCCTTTCGGTACAACACTGGCAACTTATGCATATACCTGTAATGTGATCCAAGTTTTTGGATGTTTCTGGTCAATAGATAAAGTAACATTAGTAGTTGGAGTATTTATTCATTATTTGTTTCAATGCTGAGACTTGTGTGTACATTTTTTTGTTGTAACTTAAATTTGGGGTAATTGACAGGGTACTTATATTACAAGGCACTTTTCAAGAACTTTTCGTTTTGCGTTAGAGGGGAATGCCTTGAAAGTCATCGAACTGACAAACAGCTTGCACCCAAGTTGTTAGATAAGAATAAGGACTTGCATTTTGATCTTCTGAGCCTTCATTGCTCTAGGAAGTGGTGAATATAGTATTTGATGATTTCTTTGGAGAATAGTGAAGCAAATTAATCTTTTAAACGTACATTCCTGTGGCTGGACAGAGCCCTGGAATTTGCTCAGAACAAGTTAATTCCTTTTGGAAAGGTGCAAAAGTATGTTGAGAAGCTTGAAGCATGTCTCTTTCCAAAACCATCTTAAGTTTCTTTCCTTCAATTTTACTAATTTCCGTAGAAATCAGAGACAAGTTCATTGCTGTTACAGGACTTTATGGCCCTGCTAACTTATTTCACTTGGTAGTATTACAAATGAACTAGCGCTAAACTAATTCAAAAACACAATAACTTACAATTATAAAATCAAAGAAAGATGTTATTTCACTTGGTACAATGTACAACTCATACAATCATCCTCCTAGTAAAACGTCTAAAATGTGAAATCAACAAATTATAAGGGCATATGAGGCTCATTTGTAGAGTAAATATCCCCAGTCTCTTTAAAAAATATCCACTCATTTGCATGATCCACTGTAGCATCAATTGCACCATCTCGGATAGCCTTGGATATAATACTCTCAGCGTCTGCAACAGGGTTTGGGGAGTCCAGTCTCAACTTCATCAGGCAGTGAAATACGGGAATAAGAGATGGTGATGTTGCGAAGCCCAGTCCTTATGATATTATGCCTCAGCCGAACGATCAAGTTGTGAGTCCGATCTGAAGTGAATGTGCCGGAGAACTTCTCGGCAACAAATCTAAACAGCTCGAGATCTCCAATTCGAACAGCCTGATTAGCTCACACAAAGTAATTTATATAAATTAACCAATAGATTCAACTAAGATGGAAAAAGACAAGCTACTCTATATATCGGTTTTCTACCAAGTATACTCACATTATTAAGCTCAAAGCCTTCCCCATGCCTTTAAAAACAGTCCTCTCAGGGATCTCTCATAGCAGTAGGCGCACTATCACAGCCCACTTAATGCATTGGACTCGGAAACCTAGAGCTGTTACAGGAGCTTTCCGAGCAGCTTGGAGGGGGACTCTTTTGCATCTGTATATTCCAACTGAATTGTCCTAATCTTTCCAAGATAAAAGAGGTAACGACAGAACTGGAGGGGAAAAAAGCCAGGTTAGAATAAGCAGATTGCAGATAGAAAATAACCTGATATAAAAACACCAAAGCATGGACTCTCCACTGCCATGAATAATTATCACAACCAGAAACTGATTGACTGATTTCAAACCATATGCCAGGGATTGTGAAGACCATTCAAAAGGGGAAGAATTGAACTTGATGCTGCTATATGCCATACTAATTAAAGTTCTTTAGTGGTATAAAAGAGGAAAATAGGAAATGATTTGAAGAGTAGTCGATCAATAACTCCTCATAACAAGAAAAGCTCGCTCACAGTTCTAACTAAGTTAGACTAGCAGAAGGAAGCAAAAATTGTAGTACTGCTAAGACTAAATGAACATGAACTGAAAAGATCATATTATAATGATAGGTCTAGGTTAAGACGAATGAAATAGAGTGGAATAAGAAAGTTGTCATACAGATGATAATAAGAAAAGGGGAAGAAGAAGAAGGAAAAGAAAATGTCCAAGATAGAACACAAGGGATAGCCCAGGTAGCGCTCACATGCATTAAAATTGGTGTATATACTGTTACAAAGTTCATGACATTAATCAGGATCTTTACCTGAATTGAAATAGTCTGACTACCAAGGCCAAAAAATATGAATTAAAAAGGACCAACAAATATGAAGGAAGTAAGCACCATGTCTGGTAGAAGAAAATCGATGGTTCCGTAGTCAATAACGAATTACAACTTCCGCGAGATAAAGCTAAAATGTTCATCAAGACTTGAGTCTAAACTATGACACTCCACATATGCAGCACATCAGAGCTATGTAGCACCATAAGATAAGTACAAATTCCAGAGAACTATCACCACATCCACCTGTTTATTGTGTGTGTATATTCCTTAGCCATTGTTATGTTCTTAACTAAATTAGTGATGTGGTATTTAAGCGGCAGCTTACCCATTTGGTAGCATCCTCATGATATCTAACTTGTGAATCTAAAGCCATAGTGCAGCAACATGATTAATTACCTCTAGGAGATTTAGACACATAACCATAGCCAAAATAGAAGCATCCAAGGGTAGTCCCTGTCCTACTTGCCCATCCCCTTTTCTAGCAATGGAGACGTCTCTCTCAGGCATTTCATCGAACAACTTGCGTCCCAAGGTGGCGATGCCACCAACGCACCACGGCACCGATGGTAGACCCACTAGCCGTCATCCCCGCCGTAGACCATCGGAGCACCACCGGTCGAAGCCATCTCCCACCCATGGCACCATCAATTAGTTGCCACAGGAATAAGCTCACAGAGGAGAGGGGATGTTAAGATTTATGCTCTTGCCTAACTTTAATCATACTTACAGCTCAAATGTGCAGAAAAGCATCAGTTAGACATGTTGAATGTGGAGACTAGTATATATGAATCGATATCCATAACAGAATTAGAACACTTTCTTCAAGAAAACTTGGAGTGCCTTGCTCCATGAAAACTGTGTTACAGAATTCGTTATAAAAAAAGTAAGTAAACCTGCGACAGGGATGGCGTTGGTGTGTGATGGCCGTAAAACTCGAAGGCTAGCCTCTGTTTGCAGCACGGACGACCGTTGACGATGGCCGCCGATAGAAGATTGGTGGTCTACGGCAAAGATGGTGGTGTGTAATGGTGGCGTTGGCTTGCTAGGGCCTGCTACAGGGAGAAGAAAAAGAGAGAAAAGCCGGAGAAGAGAGGGAGAGAGAACGATGAAAAAAAAACGCAAGATTTGTTTTAACAAAACTACGTCGTTTTCGTCACTAGCCTCACGCAACTTTGCGTGAGGCTAGCCTTATATTCGCTTTCCCCATATATATATATATATATATGGGGAAAGCGAATATAAGGTTGCGTGAGGATAGCGGCAAAAATTACGCAGTTTCGTTAAAAAAAAAGAGCTGTGCTTTTATTTTCCTGTTTTTCTGTCCCGTTGTTTCTCTCTCCCTTTCCCCTGTTTCCTCTCATCTCCTCCCCGTTTTCTGTCGCAGCAGCCCGCAGGCCCTACTAACCGCAGCCACCATGAAAGGCGCCACAACCTTCCTGCGTCGGCGTCAACCTTCCTGCCCAGCCAACATCACGCCCCAACATCCTGCCGCAACCGTAACAGGCTAACCGCCATCAACGCCCCAACCTTCCACCGTAGACCACCAACCTTCCGTCGGCGCCGCCGTAAACAGCCATTCCTGTCGCAACCTTCCTTCGCCGGCTACCGTCAACCGTCCTGCACCGGCCAACATCACTCCCACCGACACCCATCCTCCTGCCGCGACAGTACATCGCCAACACCACAGATGAAAGCCACAATCAGTCAAACCTATCACCGCCACAACACTGCCATTTCCGCCAAATCATGGTGCTCAAGTTTCCAGTTCTGCACAGTAGATTGATTTCACAGTAGATTGATTTCTTGGAGTAGATTATAACTTTATACAAGATGATGGTTGAAGATCTCGGCGTCGAAGCTAAGGAGGCGGCGATTCGGGATGTGGCGAAGCTGTTAGCACTTCCCGAGCTCTTACAGTCCATTGCTTCGATCAATGCGATTACATTGCTCGCCAGCAGGTATGCTTTTTGTGATACTGCGTCTATCTCTGGTTTTATGTAATTATGCATATCCAACCCCGATTCTGAGCTGATGATTGGTGTTTTTGCTTTAAGGGAATTGCAATTGAAACGTAAAAACATGTGAATTGCAACATCAAAGCGCTACATTCTAAAATGATGTGGCAAGGTTTCCGTCAATTTTTATAAAATTGACGATAACATATATGCCAAAGGCATTTCCCCTATGCAATTTGCAAACCCTGAAGAGCTTCATGTTCATCAGAAAGGGGAAGATGGAACCAGCTCTGAACTTGCATACCTGAAGCACAATACAATTGACCCCCTAGAAGAAACTTTTGGTAAAAGGACTGATGCTGGCAAAAAGTCCTGGGCAGCTAGCCTAAGAGTTGAGTGTCCTATGGAAATGCATAATCCAGAATTCACAGTTGCTGTAACTGCTCCGAGAGAAGTGAAGGCAAAAAGTGGTGGTATATTCAAGTACCTTCGGGGTTCTATGATTGAAGATGCTGATTTGAATCTCTCAACTACGTTAAGCTGTTACGAAGAAGCTAGAACAGCATTGGGCGGGCAGCCTACTTGTTCCTTGGAACTGCAATATGTGGCTAAAAAGTTAGGATGGGTTTGCAATGAATTGGGTCGAAATAGACTTGCAAGAAAAGAATTGGACAAAGCTGAACTTGCATTTGTTCAAGCAGTAACGTCATTTAAAGAAGTTTCAGACCATGTTAACAGCGAAATTTTGCAATAACTTCTTTAAATGTTGTATAAAATTTTGTTTCTATTGCAATAACAGTTTGTTGTTTGAAGTTTGAACGAGTGAGTTCTACTTATAGTGTAATGAGTAGGATTACAGATTTTACCAAATAAAACGCAACGGTATTCATAAAAAGATAAAAAAAGGAAGGTGCCAAAATGTGAATCTTATAAAATAGACATAATTGATACGAATAGACCTTGCAAATCCGAATTGAAATTGTATTGAACACATCTCCAAAATGTCAAAATTAGGACATGTTTTTGATAAAGATGTCTGCAACCATATTGAATAACAAGACACTGTGTAAATATGTACGCTAAGAAAACCCCAATCAGTGTAGAGTTAATCCTTGACACTCTTGATTCAACAAATCATCAACTCTTAATAAGCAACAAATATCCATAATTGCGTTTCGGTAATGGCCTTTCCCATGACAATATGCGCAAGTTCTTTGTTTCTTTTCTTCTTTCGCCAATTCAATAGAAGATTTCAACCTAGTAGCAACCTTTGGGCGTCCTTTGGTCTTAATAGGGGCAGCAGGGTCACGTATAGAAATCTGTTGCACACTTTCCGTTTGAGGAACGCATATACTTGAACCAACTTGACTAACCATTTTGTCTCCAACAAGTTTCTCCACGTTGTTTCTCGCTGCTTGCTTTTCTAAGAAGCTACTAAGCCATGCATCAATCTCATGTATTTCTGAAGGGCAATTTCTTCCATTATCTATCGCTTTTGAAAACTTTGCTCGAACAGACCACAACGTTAAAAAGCTTACTCCTTTCTCAGTTGAATGTCTACCGATCTCGTCCATTCGATCACCAACATCTCCCACCTTATATCGAGCATGAATTGTCCACCTGGGCAAAATGTAATATTCAGGAAGATCAGTTATTTTCTTTTTCTTCAATATATATAAATGATATGCTTGCATAATATTCCCGCCGTCTCAAACTTAGCACATGAACAAGTAGCGTTAACATTTTCTGACGAATAATAGTGAACTGTTCGCCATTTTTCCTTATCAACAGTTATCAAACCCACCCTGTACCGTGTGACGTCGGTCTCCTTACTCAATGTTATGTGCGAACAACTAACACTAGCATTCCATTCTTTCTTGAAGATCTCAAACACGCTCCGAGTATAGCATTCTCCGGCTCTTGCTTCAATTGGATGATCAGATGATAACACCGCTTTGGAATTCATGGTCTTAAAATCTTCATCCTCCTCGGCATACCTTCGATTATAAACTGCTTTGTCATATTTCACAACAAATTCATTCAACATGGTATTAGAATTCACATACCCGTCAAAAAATGAATGTATGCTTTCACTTCGTCCACTCGTGGTCATGCCAGCGAAAAAAGTATCTTTGAGAAAAGGCTTTGCCCAATGTGCACGTAGGTTGTACATATTTTGAATCCACCAATTTTCTTTTAAGTCATACCTGTCATTCAAATCCACCCATCTGGCCTCAAAATCTTCAACAGTCGGACTTTTTATCCAGTTGCTATGGGCTTCATGAAAGTCATCATAACGGGATCGCAAAGGTTGTAGATGTTCCATGACGTGCTTGTTAATGTGCCGTGCACAAAAACTATGTTGCGTATTTGGAAACACTTTTGCAATCGCATTTCTCATTGCTCCATCCTGGTCAGTGATGATTGCAGTTGGTGGCCTCTCAAACATGCAATGCACAAAATGATCAAACAACCAAATAAATGTTGCCTCTGTCTCATCCTACAACAATGCAGCTCCAAACAATATAGACTGTCGGTGGTGGTTTACTCTAACAAATGGAGCAAATGGCATCCTAAATTTGTTAGTCATGTAAGTCACACCAAATACAATAACATCACCAAACTGTGCATACGATGCCCTTGACCTTCCGTCAGCCCAAAAAACACTTCTGAGAGAACCATCTATAGCTAAATCCACAGCAAAATAATAACTGTCATCCAACGTGGCCTTCTCTTGAAAATGTTTAATAATTCCGTAACATTCTTTCCCCACATTATTTTTTCTTTCGATGCGTATAATACTAGAACATTGTCTTGGAGTTACGTCAGCTTCTTCGCTAGGCTTCATCACATTCACAACCCTAGTAATTTGAGAAGCTTTCAGGCCCTCATGGTTAAGGTCAGACACTAGCAACTTACATACGTTTGTACGATTGTCCTTACTATGAGAACGATGCTTGATTACCTTTGTTGGAGTAGTAGTGAGAGCATGGTCATGAACATCTTGAAACTTGTCGACAACCCACGCTCCAACCTTCTTGACAAACTAACTTGCATTACCGCTTCACAACCTATTCTCAAGTCCCTACGCCTTTTATCATTCACATTCGGTCTCTTGTCATCCAGCTTCATGAAGCCCTCCTTATTGCATACAAATTGCCTCCTAAAAATTGCACCCGTGGCCCTAATCTTATGTGCATTGTGTTTGCGAGTACCGAAACCATTTAAAAGAGCATACCGATTGTAGAAGTCATATGCTGCTTCCAGCGTATTAAATGTTTTTCCATCTATCGGTTGACTATCAGTGTCAGAATTTTCGTAATCTTCAATTACTCTAGGCATTCGAGCCTCGTCATCACATTGCGAAAGATCATAAACATCATCTACCCTAGGTTCATCACCGACATGAGTATCAAGAATATCAAAATCAGTCAAACCTTCGACAGCATCAATTTCCTCAATCAACTGAAAACTGTGTGAACCCATTGGTGTGCTTCTACTATGAGTCATGTAATTGAACCTGAGCTAAACTCATATAATTTGTGGCTTGACTGGGAGAGGAAAGCTATTTCTTCATCAGTTAGCTTTCTCATGAACTTTGCTGGGTTACCTGCCGACACAAGCGTTCAACAAAAAACATGTAAGTATTAACTTACAAAAATCAGCCAGATAAGCATAAAATACTGGTAATCGAAATATTGTAATAGGTAGCTCAGAAAATCCATTGAACATCATATGCACCAGTCCAAAAAACAAACAAGAAAGATACAGGTTGCCATTTATCGCATCTATATGATTTTGTCTTGTTCGTAAAACCATTGTGCATGTGACAGATCCGACAAAGGCAACCTGTACAATACGTAAAAGGAATGTATTACATGTATCCATATGCAAAAATCAAACTGATAAGAGACACCATAGACATGATGAGTTCCATGCAATAGTAGAGATCCAGAATGCATCCATCAAGTGACTGCGAAAACTATATATAGTTGAAATTGATCAAGATGTAACTATTCAAGTCAACTACATATAGCTATAAATTCTCCTAGAATTACAGATTTTGCTATCCTGCACATCAATAAAGATGATTATATGGTAAATGAAATCCTAACATAGAAGCATCAAAAGAATCAAGTAGCAACGTAAAACTAACCTGGCATGTTCTGAAAATATAAAGAAAACTGTGTTTGTTAATCAGAAACCATTCTCTGGTAAAGCATGTTCTAAAAGGCTCCCATTTTGATATAGCAAACTTGGTTCTAGATAAAGCAGAAGGATGACTGTTGCATTTATCATATGGAACAGAAATAGAGGACTTCAAAGAACTTCCATATTTCGAATTTATAAAAGCTTCATCAACTTTTGATACAGGAAGGAAAGCATATGGTTTTAAAGAGTCCGTCCAGTATTGTGCTTGATACTTTTTTGATATAACCTAGAAACATAACGAGTTGGGCCGTGCCTGGGCAATTTAAATGAGGAAGAGATAGAAAGCTCATCAAATGATAAAAACCTCTTGAAGAAAATCTGCAACAGGGAAGCCGAAAACTTAGGCCCCGTACGTTTAGAGTATTTGTTTTCCGTTTTTTTGTAATGATTACGAAAAAAACAGAATATTTCGTGTACTTTTACCATTTTTTGTATTTGTATCGGATCCAAAAATCGTGAACAGTGTAAAAAACGTGAAAATTTTCACCTTTTCTCAATCGGCCGCAACTCTTGTAAGAAAAAACTCTGAAGAGTGAGGCATGGTTTCCACTGTTCACGGTTCTCTCTTACAAGCTCTACGAAGCCTACATGCCTAGTCACGTCACAGCTCTCCTGTCTCCCCCTCCCTCTCTGCCTGTGATTCATTGCACATATCTTTATTTTCAATGAGCAGATCCCCAACACTCTCTCACTCCATTTCTCAAGCTCAAGCTGCCGAAGAAATTATAGAAGCTGTGGTCGAGTCAACGCTTGTTCCCCTTAGCTGCTAAAGACACGTCACAGAGAAGACGGAGACGTCGTCTCCAGTTCAGCTACACATTTCCCTTCCATCCAGCGGATCTGTCAAAGCCGAGCCTCTTTCCTCCTGCCGAGTACCTACCATCTCCCTAACAAGCACCCAACGATCCGTGACCGGAGAGAACGAAGTCCTATCGCCTGCACAGTTGTCAAAGGTTTTTACCAATTTCTCACTTTATTCTTCAGTCGATCGATCTGCTACTCTCCTTGCTGTTTCTGTTTTCTCTTTGATTTTTGTTTGTGGGTTGATTGATTGAAGATGGTTTCCTCCGTTTCCATTTCTGGGTTCTCCTCTCTGTTCCGAGGCTGGTACGAAAATGAGATCCCCGATCCCCGACTTAGCAGCATTCTTAGGGATTGAGGCATCGCCGGTTGGGATGAGATTAGTATTCATAGCTAGTTCTGTATTTAACAAGAAGTAGAAGTAGCTTATTCCGTTGGATGGACGACAGGCAGTGGTGGCGTGATTGGACCGACGGTGGCTGTGGGTGGGCCATTGATGGCCCTCGGCGTGCGAGATTGTATGTGTATGTTGTGTAGCCCTTGGGAACGGGGATCAGTTGCCGCTGTGGTTGCCGGTGTGGTTGTGGGTGGTTCTTGGGTGCACGACTGATTTAGGCAGCCGAAGGCTGTCGCCTGTAGTGGCCCTTGGTGCGGTTGGCGGCCTTGGGTGCGCCGGTGTGGTTGTGGGTGGTCGTGGGTTGTCTTCGTGGGGAGGTGGTGGCCGATGGTGGTGGGTTGTGGTGATGGGGAGAGTGGATTGGCAGGGACAGTGAGCATGAAGTAGCCTGAGTAATTGCCAGGAATTCAACTCCAAAGCCCTCAGTTGTTGGTCATCTGTATTAGTCAAGCAAATTGAGCAACACAAGTACAAAAGTGAAAGGCCAATATAGAATATAAGCATATAAGGAATTGATTTATCAACCAGCCTATATAAAGGCCATGTACTATAGCACTCTGTTTATCAAGTCACCTTGTCGGTAACAAATTAAACTTCTCCCTGATAAGTATGACCACTAGCTTATCTGGAGGCTTAAACTGCCCTAACTTACCATTCCACTCATCTCATTTTTGTTTTATAGATTTCCCCTTCAAGTTGGTAGGTGTAAGCCTTGCCAAAGCAGTTTATCAGAATACTAGGAAGAGTTAATCGTATTTTACCCTCTTGTAGTTTGGGAGGTTGAATTTCACCTCCCTCTGTAGCTAAAAAGTTTCTTGAAACCTCCTTATAACGTTATTATCGGTAAAAGCTAGCCCTTAAATGATTTGGTGTTGCAAACAAGCTAGATACATTTTATCCTTCAAGCCTAACTGGCGATAGTTTAACATTTTAACCCCTCTAGTTCGGGGGCATTCCGTTAAGTCTAAAAGTTGCCGACTTGCCGTAAACCATTAAGCGGCAATTCAATAAACAGAGACAATCTACGCCTCTGCATCATTTGGTTCAAAATGCTGCTGTTTTAACAAACTAGCTATGTTTTACACCTTGAGTTAGATACTTTAAATTTATACAGCCTTTTGAAATTGGGTGTGGAAAAGTGCAACAGCTAGATAGGGGGAAGTGTAGAGCCATCAGTTAAAACTATACAGAAAATGGTTTAGTACACAAAATTTGCAACAAATAACAATATCTAGATGAACAGGCAAGCCTGAACACCATAATCATAACCATGAGAGAATCTAGTAAAAGAACTTCTGTAACTTTAATGAAGAATCAAACATAGATGACAGAGAATTGTGTTATTTCATAATCTATTTTGAGAAATAAGGAGCAGGCACCTATTTCATATTCATATGAGAGATGAGCCGTTACAGCACATGCTTATTGACCCCTGAGCATGAAACTCTAATGCTTATTTTATCAAGAATGCGTGGAAACAATTTCAATTTTTCTGTTTAATGTTTCAAAAACCTTATTGCATTTCTCTTTTGTTAGGAACTGCAAGGAAACTCTAAAAAATGTACCGATGTTTATTACAGTTTAATCATAACATTAAAAGCTAATGAATCTCATGTTGTATATGTCCTTTTTTATGATAGGGATAATAAATGCCAAGCTGGTACGTTGTATTTGTCGGTCGAGTGCCCGGCATTTACGACACATGGGAAGAATGTCAACTGCAAGTGTCGGGATTTCGTAACTGCGTTTTTAAAAAATACCGTAAACGTAGTGACGCCAGTACTGCTTATGTACTTTACAAATCTCGTTGGGAAAGACATGTTGAACCTCCTGAACAACCCCTTCCGGCAGTGTCTCCCATGGCCGACCTAGCAACTCATTCGCAAGGATTTGGTGGACTAATCGAAACACAATTGCACGACGAGTCTCTAGCACCCTTCCCCCCAATGCCTCCGATGGCATGGATGAGGGCCAATAGTGGCCCAAGAAGTGAACCCGCATCCTTGTAGCTGTCATTTGTTGTTAATGAGACGTGTACTGTACTGTTATATGCTTCAATGTGCTTTGAACACTTATTGTGAAGATTGTTATTAGACTCTTGTACGCTGCATTACTGTTGAGTATCTTCATTAATCATTGCGTACTGTATACTGTTATCTTACATATTTACATTAGACATGCACGACTGTATAGCCCGTGTTTCTGTTGAAGCCGACACACACTCGTTCAATTAGAGCAATTAAATACAATGTGACGTTATCATATACTATTGCACGATGTAAAGTGGTTACATGAACTGAGTCCGGACAAATGAGCCGTGGAAATATGTTTACGTGCATAATTGTAGATGGTCGATTTGTTTGTGGAAATTTCTGGTCTTCGAGATGGACTTACCGCCGAAGAAAAAGTCGAAGAAGATTTGTGGCCTCTGCGTGTAGAAACATTATTTGTCAATTTAATGGCGGAGCTAAAACAGAAACGTCCCCATCAGTCTTCCACATTTAACCCGAAACAGTGGGGTGAGATTGCGAATGACATGTTTGCCGGGGTCGGCACTATGTTCAAACGGTCACAGTTAAAGTCAAAGTACAATAGGCTGCGTGCGAAGTATCGCGAGTTTACCAAGTTACGGGATCACACTGGGTTTGGATGGGATCACGCAACCCAGACATGCACTGCTCTGGACGACGTTTGGGATAACTATTTAATGGTACTACACTCATCTTAACTATACCTTATAACCATAGTAACTATACCGTATAACCAAATTTTATGTAGGCGAACAAAGGGGCCAAGCAGTTCCGAGGGAAGGGGTGTGCAAATTACGACAATCTGGCCTTTATTTTCGCGGAGTCGATGGCGACGGGGAAACTGGCACGTTCATCAACGCAGCGACCTTTGAATAGTGCTGAGGAGAATGAGCAATACCATGAGTATGTCGGAGGTTCTAGTAGGAGGGGTGCTACTATTGACCTTGATGATGATATTCATGTTACGGATGTGGGGACGAAACGTAGGTCAGAGGGTACCCCCGATACCGCGCGTTCTAGCAAGGAGTCCAAGTCGGTGAAAATGGACATTGCACTTGATGCTTGGACGGAGTGCTCCAAGGCCAGAGCACAGAAATATCAGCGAGAGGGCAACTCCAGATTCCAACAAGACTCGGTCGATGATGTGTACAACACGACGAGGTGCATGCGGGAGCTCAATCAAATTACGGACATTCCTGGTGAGCAATACGTGGTTGCATCGCAATGTTTTAAAGAGAGGGATAACCGCATCATATTCATTGAAATGCCTGATTATCGCCGTTTGCAGTGGTTGGCATCTTTGGTTCCCTAGTATCTGTGTTTGGTAACGATGAACTGTGTTTTTCGCAAGTCATGCTATGTGTGAGTTTCTGCTACTTTTACTACCTGAACACTTGTGTTGGGCAAGTCCACTGTTGTGTATCAGTGGCAATTTTGGAACCATCGGTGTGATAGATTATGGTTTTTACCATATATTAACATTGACTCTTTGAAATTTATGCAATGTTCTATCTTATATTAGGATGCATGTATGTGTAAACAAGATGCTTGACAAATATATTGTTCATTTAGTAACAGGTTATTGAAGTTACCATTCTCATAGTTATTATACTGCAATGTCATCTTCGCAAGCCAATGCTACATGGGATAATGGTGACACGTCATCGTCAGATGATGACCTTCATGACATTTACATGTTAGAGGAAATAGAACGGAGATGTGCAGCATTAGATAGGGTCCCAAGGCCTATGTATACATCTGTACTCTCTGGGAGTGATCATGTGCAAGAATTATTAAATGGTCATCCGTCTAGAATGTATAATGTAATGAGGATGTATCCAGATGCGTTTAGAACGTTGGCAGCGACTCTTAGGAATAACGGATGGCTTATTGATGACGCACACACTCACGTCGGTGTTGAAGAGGCTTTGGGCATTTTCTTGAATTGTGTTAGTCACACAGAACGAATGCGTCAACTGAGTGAACGGTTTCAACGCTCCCTTGATACCATACGACGAACCATTAAGCGTGTTGCTCGGGCTTTGGGTTATCTTGGAATGTTAATCATAAAGCCGCAGGCTACTGACGGCGTCGATCCACACACAAAACAGTTCGAAGTACTACCCGTACTTCAAGGTATAACCTTCAGTTATGGCTATGGTTTTCGTAATTCAGATTAATGTTGGGCCGCTTACTAACGTGATTTAATCTGGCAATGTTTCTACAGGATTGCATTGGTGCGATTGACGGTACAATTGTGGCGGCCGTTGTCCCCAAGTCGAAGATGAATGCATCTCGTTCAAGAAAAGGGAATATATCCCAAAACGTGATGGCTGCATGTAACTTTAACATGATGTTCACATTTGTCAATGTGGGATGGGAGGGAAGTGCGAATGATTCAAGAGTTCATGCCGAGGTCATCACATCAGCGGAGGTTGAATTCCCTCAAACACCTCCGAGTAAGAAAATGAGTTACCACATTATGATTATATTCTCATTACTTAAACTCAACATACAATTTGACGATACACGAATTTTGGTTTGAAGATATAGATTACGTCGTCGACGGTGGATACAGTAATGTGGATGGTTATTTAGCCCCATTTCGTGGCGAGCGCTACCACCTTCACGACTTTGAGGGAGCAAGGAATGCACCGAGAGGGCCGAGGGAAATGTTTAACTACAGACACGCATCTTTGCGTAATGTTATTGAACGATGCTTCGGAGCTCTAAATGCCAGGTTTTCAATTTTAAAGTTAATGTCGAACTACAACCTGATCAGGCAAAACAATATCGTCAACGCCTGTTTTGTCATGTACAACTTCATCCGTCTAAAAACGCCAAATGACCCTCTCTTCAATGATTACATGGCAGAAGGAATTCGCGTACCTGGAGATGAGGCAACTGTTTTTGCAACTCCCGACTTGTCGCAAGCAGCGTGTAACCGCATGGCCAACTTCAGGGATGGGTTGGCTGATCATATATGGAGGGATCATATGGCTGTTACTAATCGCCGCCATTGAATGTGATTATTGGGTTACAGCTACTTATTGATTGTCATAGAGCTATGGCCAGTATGTTTTATGATTTTAATTTGGGTATGCTTTATTATGAATTTTTATATGTATTATGACAATGCTTGATAGCGTCAAACTAGAATGTTCACTCGCTTTTTAGCCTGTATGTGTTTTCATTTTTTATTCCTGAATCTCATGTGTCACGCTACTTTGGCCCGTAAAATTGTAACTGTGAAACAACTTGCGTTGATCTGCCCCGACCCGCTGACCTACCCTAATTTTTCAAAACAACGTTTCTCGTTGGTAAAGTATGCAAAGTCTGTGCAATCTAACAAAACTGTATTAAAACAAATTGACAAGAAATCAAATTCTGATATGGGAAGGTAGCTTCCTCTACTCACTGTAAGTACTCACACAAACCATAAGGCAAGGTAAGTCTGCGACTCAGTCTACTAGCTCTCACTCATTCTTCATCAAATTACAATTTACAATATACCATCTGACAACATTTTGCAGATAAACTGAGAAGAATCTGAGCGGAGTCCTCTAATGAAATCCTACTTCTTTCATCCAGTTTTACCTCCCTTTTCGTCCTCATCAGCAACCAGCATTGCAACCACTGGAAGCAATACGCAATACACCACCACATCAAGACGCTCACCACCACCACTGCAACCACCTATCAAGCTTACCATCAACAAATCGCACCCACCACTCGCAACAACACACCCCATGAGCTGATTCTACTTGTCATGGTCTACCAATAGCTATAGCAATTGCAACATAGCTTCTTTTAACTATTTAAGCTTCATTTGTTTCCAGTGGAAGTGAAACGCTAACGCTGCACAGAGGGTGTACAACTGTCATATGAATTTGGGCTTGATAATTTCAACATTGATGAGGTATACAAAGATTTTTCGCAGACTTCTGGTTGAGAATAAGGGTTTCTAGCTAAAACGTCACCCACCCAGTACTTCGGCCTTAGCAAACACAATTCGGCATAAAGCAGACTACTCTAAATTGTAAGCAAATCCAACTTGATAATTCACGCATTGCAAAAATGTTTACAGATATTTCACATGCCTCACCCCAAGCATTAAAACATTTAGAATCAGATTTCTAGCCCACTCTAACCTGGAGTGAGAAATCCGAGGAATAGCACTAAGTATATGTTGATGCATACACAAATGTCTACACGAAAACATATTCCAATTGCTTGGTCTTAAGGAGCACAAAAAAACGTATAAAAAAATTCGATTCACAGAGAAGAAATAATTAACAAGATATGATTTATCTTAATCTTGGAGGATCAATTCCACCTTTTTTCCATATCCATTATACATCACCAAAAAATTGAATGACATGTATATCCTCTGATGCCATCTAATAGGGCGTACCATGTTAAGTACAGAAGTCAAAACCAGCAATGCGTCCTTTGGATACAAGCATTGTCGGATCGCAGTCGCCGGTCAGGTCGCTGCTTCTTCGATTGACGGTTCCAGATCGGAAGAGACCACCCCGGCAGTCGGCGCCTCAATTCATTCCAGATTTGAGCTGGCCTTCCATCGTCATTGCCCGTCGCCGGTAAATGGCCAAGTGGTGTCTGCGATGGTGCGGTCTACTAGTCCGCCTACCTGTCCGGTTGGCCGGCGACAGTGGATGCAATCTCACAGACCAAGTGAGGAGGTGAACGTAGTTCCGCCACTGGTGGAGATGGTGGACGGAGGGTGTTTCGTGCACTGTTAGGTGGATGGTGAGGTGGAGCCATGTAGGTGGTTTGTCGCCGTGGGGGGAGTGAAGGTTTGGTCGCCGTGGGGGGGATGAAGGTTTGGCCGCCGTGGGGGGAGTCACTGTGAGTAGCGGCGAGATTGAGAGAAGAGAGAGAAGAAGAGAAAAGTAATGAAAGGAAACGGAGAGGGGAAGTCTGAATCTGCAGAAACGGGAAGTCGGTCAGACTGATGAACTTATTGGGAAATGTTAAAAGGCTGGTATGGAGGAGTTAATGAGAAGATTTAGAGGGTATAAAAATAAATTGGTAGGTTAAAAGTAGGGTTAAAATGGGAAAATATGGGTACAAATAGTGTAGGAAATGCTAAACATACAAGAATGGATCCAAGAAAGTTACTGAAAATGAAAATGATAAACGTACAAGATTAACTGAAAAAAGTAAAAACGAAAAACTGAAAAAAAATGATAAAAGTACACGATCAAATTTTAGAACTGAATACAAGAATATGGAAAACAAAAACATAAAACAAAAAACGGAAAACGAATACTCTAAACGAACGGGGCCGTAACGACTCAAAGCACTCCACAACTTTCACTCGGGGTCCTTGATACACCATGTACCCATCAGATAATAACAACTTAGCTTGATTCTACGCGTACCTTACACGGTGGGTTGCTCGTGGGGAGTGGAAACTGTGGAGGCAGTGGGCGGTAGAGAATGTTTGCTGCAAGAATGGATATATATGATGGCCGGAGATGGAAGGTTGTTGGTCTACGGCGACCGGCGATGGAAGATGGGTGGCTGCGGTGGGAGGAGATGAGAGGGAAACTGTGGCGTTAGTCTGTGGTGTTGGTGGTGCACTGTCGCGGCAGGAGGATGGGTGTTGGTGGGCGTGATGTTGGCCTGGGCAGGAAGGTTGACGCAGGCGCATGAAGGTTGCGGAGGCTTTGAGGGTGGCGGGGGTTGGTAGGGCCTGCGACAGAGAAAACAGGGAGGAGACGAGAGGGAAACTGTGGCGTTGGTCTGTGGTGTTGGTGGCGCACTGTCGCGACAGGAGGATGGGTGTTGGTGGGCGTGATGTTGGCGGGGGCAGGAAGGGGGGCGCCGGCGGAGGAAGGTGGGGGCGGCGTTGATGGTGGATGCGGTTGGTAGGGCCTGCGGGCTGCTGCGATAGAAAACGGGGAGGAGATGAGAGGAAACTGGGGGAAGGGAGAGAGAAACAGCGGGACAGAAAAACAGGAAAAAAAAAGCACAATACTGAGCTCTTTTTTTAACGAAACGACGTAGTTTTTGACGATAGCATCACGCAACTGGCGTGAGGCTAGCCTTATATTCGCTTTCCCCGTATATATATATATATATATATATATATATATATATATATATATATATATATAGGGGAAAGCGAATATAAGGCTAGCCTCACGCAAGTTGTGTGAGGCTAGCGACAAAAGCGACGTAGTTTTGTTAAAACAAATCTTGTGATTTTTTTTTATCGTTTTCTCTCTCCCCCTTCTCCCATTTTTCTCTCTTTTTCTTCTCCCTGTAGCAGGCCCTAGCAAGCCAACGCCACCATCACACACCAACATTTCTGCCGTAGACCACCAACCTTCCATTGTCGGCCATCGTCAACGGTCGTCCATGCTGCAAACGGAGGCTAGCTTTTGAGCTTTACGGCCATCGCAGGTTTATTTATTTTTTGAACGAATTCTTTTGTAAGACAGTTTTCATGGAGTAAGGTACTCCAAGTTTCTTGAAGAAAGTGTTCTAGTGCCGGTCTCCATGACAATTGCAATAATTTGACCATTTCATCATTCTGGTGGATGTACTTCCCAAAAAGAATCATTTTGGAAATTAATCCATCTTCATGGAAAGCATTTGGGCCTTAAGCGAACGGAATAAACTTCAAATGAGTTATACCTTCAGGACCATGTGCCATCAGAGTAAAGATTATGTTGTTAAGGTTCTTCATCTTATTCAACACGTCTAACCGATGCTTTTTTGCACATTTGAGCTGTAAGTATGATTTGAGTTAGGCAAGAAGAGCATAAATCTTAACATCCCTTCTGCTCTGTGAGCTTATTCCCCTACCCCTTTCGGTACAACACTGGCAACTTATGCATATACCTGTAATGTGATCCAAGTTTTTGGATGTTTCTGGTCAATAGATAAAGTAACATTAGTAGTTGGAGTATTTATTCATTATTTGTTTCAATGCTGAGACTTGTGTGTACATTTTTTTGTTGTAACTTAAATTTGGGGTAATTGACAGGGTACTTATATTACAAGGCACTTTTCAAGAACTTTTCGTTTTGCGTTAGAGGGGAATGCCTTGAAAGTCATCGAACTGACAAACAGCTTGCACCCAAGTTGTTAGATAAGAATAAGGACTTGCATTTTGATCTTCTGAGCCTTCATTGCTCTAGGAAGTGGTGAATATAGTATTTGATGATTTCTTTGGAGAATAGTGAAGCAAATTAATCTTTTAAACGTACATTCCTGTGGCTGGACAGAGCCCTGGAATTTGCTCAGAACAAGTTAATTCCTTTTGGAAAGGTGCAAAAGTATGTTGAGAAGCTTGAAGCATGTCTCTTTCCAAAACCATCTTAAGTTTCTTCCTTCAATTTTACTAATTTCCGTAGAAATCAGAGACAAGTTCATTGCTGTTACAGGACTTTATGGCCCTGCTAACTTATTTCACTTGGTAGTATTACAAATGAACTAGCGCTAAACTAATTCAAAAACACAATAACTTACAATTATAAAATCAAAGAAAGATGTTATTTCACTTGGTACAATGTACAACTCATACAATCATCCTCCTAGTAAAACGTCTAAAATGTGAAATCAACAAATTATAAGGGCATATGAGGCTCATTTGTAGAGTAAATATCCCCAGTCTCTTTAAAAAATATCCACTCATTTGCATGATCCACTGTAGCATCAATTGCACCATCTCGGATAGCCTTGGATATAATACTCTCAGCGTCTGCAACAGGGTTTGGGGAGTCCAGTCTCAACTTCATCAGGCAGTGAAATACGGGAATAAGAGATGGTGATGTTGCGAAGCCCAGTCCTTATGATATTATGCCTCAGCCGAACGATCAAGTTGTGAGTCCGATCTGAAGTGAATGTGCCGGAGAACTTCTCGGCAACAAATCTAAACAGCTCGAGATCTCCAATTCGAACAGCCTGATTAGCTCACACAAAGTAATTTATATAAATTAACCAATAGATTCAACTAAGATGGAAAAAGACAAGCTACTCTATATATCGGTTTTCTACCAAGTATACTCACATTATTAAGCTCAAAGCCTTCCCCATGCCTTTAAAAACAGTCCTCTCAGGGATCTCTCATAGCAGTAGGCGCACTATCACAGCCCACTTAATGCATTGGACTCGGAAACCTAGAGCTGTTACAGGAGCTTTCCGAGCAGCTTGGAGGGGGACTCTTTTGCATCTGTATATTCCAACTGAATTGTCCTAATCTTTCCAAGATAAAAGAGGTAACGACAGAACTGGAGGGGAAAAAAGCCAGGTTAGAATAAGCAGATTGCAGATAGAAAATAACCTGATATAAAAACACCAAAGCATGGACTCTCCACTGCCATGAATAATTATCACAACCAGAAACTGATTGACTGATTTCAAACCATATGCCAGGGATTGTGAAGACCATTCAAAAGGGGAAGAATTGAACTTGATGCTGCTATATGCCATACTAATTAAAGTTCTTTAGTGGTATAAAAGAGGAAAATAGGAAATGATTTGAAGAGTAGTCGATCAATAACTCCTCATAACAAGAAAAGCTCGCTCACAGTTCTAACTAAGTTAGACTAGCAGAAGGAAGCAAAAATTGTAGTACTGCTAAGACTAAATGAACATGAACTGAAAAGATCATATTATAATGATAGGTCTAGGTTAAGACGAATGAAATAGAGTGGAATAAGAAAGTTGTCATACAGATGATAATAAGAAAAGGGGAAGAAGAAGAAGGAAAAGAAAATGTCCAAGATAGAACACAAGGGATAGCCCAGGTAGCGCTCACATGCATTAAAATTGGTGTATATACTGTTACAAAGTTCATGACATTAATCAGGATCTTTACCTGAATTGAAATAGTCTGACTACCAAGGCCAAAAAATATGAATTAAAAAGGACCAACAAATATGAAGGAAGTAAGCACCATGTCTGGTAGAAGAAAATCGATGGTTCCGTAGTCAATAACGAATTACAACTTCCGCGAGATAAAGCTAAAATGTTCATCAAGACTTGAGTCTAAACTATGACACTCCACATATGCAGCACATCAGAGCTATGTAGCACCATAAGATAAGTACAAATTCCAGAGAACTATCACCACATCCACCTGTTTATTGTGTGTGTATATTCCTTAGCCATTGTTATGTTCTTAACTAAATTAGTGATGTGGTATTTAAGCGGCAGCTTACCCATTTGGTAGCATCCTCATGATATCTAACTTGTGAATCTAAAGCCATAGTGCAGCAACATGATTAATTACCTCTAGGAGATTTAGACACATAACCATAGCCAAAATAGAAGCACCCAAGGGTAGTCCCTGTCCTACTTGCGCATCCACTTTTCTAGCAATGGAGACGTCTCTCTCAGGCATTTCATCGAACAACTTGCGTCCCAAGGTGGCGATGCCACCAACGCACCACGGCACCGATGGTAGACCCACTAGCCGTCATCCCCGCCGTAGACCATCGGAGCACCACCGGTCGAAGCCATCTCCCACCCATGGCACCATCAATTAGTTGCCACAGGAATAAGCTCACAGAGGAGAGGGGATGTTAAGATTTATGCTCTTGCCTAACTTTAATCATACTTACAGCTCAAATGTGCAGAAAAGCATCAGTTAGACATGTTGAATGTGGAGACTAGTATATATGAATCGATATCCATAACAGAATTAGAACACTTTCTTCAAGAAAACTTGGAGTGCCTTGCTCCATGAAAACTGTGTTACAGAATTCGTTATAAAAAAAGTAAGTAAACCTGCGACAGGGATGGCGTTGGTGTGTGATGGCCGTAAAACTCGAAGGCTAGCCTCTGTTTGCAGCACGGACGACCGTTGACGATGGCCGCCGATAGAAGATTGGTGGTCTACGGCAAAGATGGTGGTGTGTAATGGTGGCGTTGGCTTGCTAGGGCCTGCTACAGGGAGAAGAAAAAGAGAGAAAAGCCGGAGAAGAGAGGGAGAGAAAACGACGAAAAAAAATACAAGATTTGTTTGAACAAAACTACGTCGTTTTCGTCACTAGTCTCACGCAACTTTGCGTATATATTCGTTTTCCCTATATATATATATATATATATATATATATATATGCATTTCTTCCTTCTAGTATATTGTGCGTGTGCATCATATATGTGATTAGTGAGTGAAGCCGCAAAGGTCTCGAGGAATAACCTCAAAATCCTGAGTTCGAATCCCAGTACCATACCAACGCGCCAAAATATAACTGCAGTTCTACCAAAGCCAATGAAATAAAATAAAAAATAAAAATATATAGATAAGTAACTTATCTAAATGTCAATGTAGATACTAATCGATGTCTGTTTCTAATTAGGTTGAGAAGATTATATTCGTATTTTGGCAACAGATACTAAAGTGGAGGTATCATGGCAACAATGACAGCGACTTAACCTTATTAGTAGTTACCATAGTATTAGTTAAAGCAAATTTAACGGTAAAAATCTATCTCATATCATGCCTTATTCTTTTGGCATGCATTGAAGCAGTCCACTCATGGTAAATGGACGCTCTCTCTTTTTATTCGTGCCTATAAGAGCAACAATGATGTCTCTTTATGGAGAGGATCAGAAATTGCCTTGACCAAGAAAAAAAAATTTACTATAGTTTTTTGCATGAAGCTGTAACTTTTTCTATAGTATTTAACTACGTTTTAAACATATGAGATAAATCCATCATTTTGCAGTAGTCTTTATCCCTCGGGAATGATTGTTGGTTAAGCTTTATTCTTCCACTTTTTTGGTACAAAAAGAAAAAGAAAACAGTAAACCTATACTATTTTGGTATAAATCATAGATATTTGAAAGGTACCAGTATGAAAATAGATTACTATATGATAATTTTGAATGAAGCTACAACTTTTTTACCTAACAATGCATTCAATCTATTAAGATTTGATAATAATTAAGTGTAATACAATTGTGGGAATATGACTGTGATAATAATAGGTCCTAATAATATATCAAGAAAAGTTAAATAAAAAAACTAGATAGAGTTCAATTTATAGGTTATAATATGACGTATCTAGAAAAGTTAGATGGAATTCAATTTCAGATGTCATATTAAGTAAGACTTTTGGGAAGAGTTCGGATTGAAAAGATGACATTTGGTGTAAAACCAGAGCTAAACTCGTCTTTCATATACATTTGTTAATACTAGTAAGGATCACGTGCTTTACACGTTACGTAATAATTTAAAATAAAAATATTATGAACCTTAGTGAAAAACACAATTGAAATTAATCAATTTGACTATTATAATTAAACTATAACAATAAATCATTTGTTAATTGCTAATCAAATACTCGAAATATGAAAAGTTAATTGCACAAAACATGGTATTACTTTCAAACCTGAATTTTTCACTCCAATATCACCAATATTTTTTTACTATTTATCATACTTATTTCTTTCTCATATCAAGTTGCCGCTAAAGAGAATCCTGATTGTTTCATTTTATACCTTGTTTTTTAAGGTACACTGACATTGTAATTAGTCTCAAATATCTTCAATAAATATCTAACACTCACAAAATACTACAAGATTGATTGTACAGTAATAAAAGTGAAGAAAACGTTTAAAGATAATTAATGTCAAGTGTATATATTGGAATTATCTAATTTCTTGTAAGATGTTTTGATAGTATTTATATAAGTCTAGGAAGTGAAATTGAGAAGAAGTTTGAATTAACACGAAAAGGATTGTCGAAAGTAAAGTGTCTAATGGAAAGAAATTATGACTATAACAAAGTTTGTAAGACAAAATGTCTTAGGAGCTTAAATGTTGCATCTTTAAAACTAAGAATCAAGCGAAGTTAAGAGATTTAGCAGGACATATTTAAAAAGTGAACTTCTTAGGCAATATATTTGCTCTAACTTTCAATGATCTTTTCAAAAAAATTCTATCTTTGCTTTTAGAGTTTTGATATTTTTTCTTGCAAGCAACACCACTAAAATTCAAAATATCATCACTTAGGATTTTTAATATCATTCATTATTCATCTTGTTTCTTTCTGTATAGTGATGGCCATTTCTTGTAGCGGTGATTATTGGACGTCAAAATATATCATGTAGTTTTGTTTGCTTTTGGTAATAATCTAGTCTATCACTCCCTCTGTCCCAATTTTTTTTTTCTTCATATATCTTTCTTTCGACTGTCCAAAATAATTAATCAGTTTTCAAATTAAGAAAGATTATAACGTCAATGGAGACGGTAGGGTTTTATAGGAATTTTTTCAATAATTAGAGAGCATGTAGGAGTTCACGGGTAATTTTATAGAATTTTCATAGGGTTTCTTTTTCCTCAATAAAAGTCAAAACAACCCTTTACTCTAACAAAAAGTTATATTCCAATAAAAAATATTTTAATGAAAGAGGCTTGTTACCATATGAGAAGTCAAAAACACCTTTATTTTTCAGTCACGTTCTTATTAAAAATATGTATTTAATAAAAAAAATATTTTAAGTCAAAAGTCAAAACAATCCTTAAATCCAATCAAAATATATATCCCAAAAGGCTATAACAAACTCTATTATCTGCAAGTTATTTTCTTTAATCAAATATGATGGAGAACATCTAATAACTCTAAGGTAATTTAGTTTTAATGTGAATGGAGGCGGTAGGGTTTGATAGGAATTTTTTTAATAATTAGATAGCAGAAAAAGGTTATAGAAAACTCTGTTCTCCGCAAGTTATTTTCTTTAATTAAATATGGTGGAGACATGTAATAACTCTAAGGTAATTTAGTATTAACGTGAATGGAGGCGGTAGGGTTTGATAGCAATTTGTTCAATAATTAAAGAGCGCGCATGTAGGGATTCAATGATAATTTTATATAATTTTCATAGGGTTTCGTTTTCCTTTTTTTTTCCAACAAAAGTCAAAACAATCATTTACTTTAACGAAATAATAAATTTCAATAAAAAATATTTTAATGAAAGAGGCTTATTACGATATGAAAAGTAAAAAACACCCTCATTTTCAAATAACACTCTAACTTAAAAAGGGTATTTAATGGAAAAATGTTATAAGTCAAAAACACCCTTACGGCCCTTAACCATTTATGAGAAAATCAATTAGAAAAGGGTAATTTGAGGAAAGAAAAGATTAGTCATTTAAGCCCGTACGGTACTTTTATATATGTATAGATATAGATATAGATATAGATTATTAGTGCTGTTCTTGTTCTTGTTGTCGTGATATTAATCATTTACATTAGCATCAAATGATTTGGTCCAATAGTTAAATGCTATATTAGTGCAATGCATTTAGTGCTTAGTTGGTCATCTAATAATAAAAAAAGATAATCAGTTAGTGTGATTTCGAGTATGATAATAATAGGTTTTAATAGTGTGCTATCTAGAAAAGTTAAAATAAAAACGTGAGATATAATTAGATTAATAGGTTATAATGCAATGTATCTAGAAAAATTAAATAAGACAGTTTAGGTAAAGTTCAGTTTAAAAATTATATAAAGTAAAACTTTACGCGAGAGTTCGGAATAACAAAATGACATCTAGCACAAAACTGGATCTAAACTCGTCTTTTATATATTTTTTATATATCGATATTTATGACATGTCTCAATTCAAGAAACTTGTATGGTGTGGCCGGAACGAAGTATCAACATTCTCATGAGTTCTGAGGATAGCCAACAAGGTGTTTTTCCCTTGTAGTGGCCAATCACCTATTTGGGTACCTTGCAACTTTGGTGGACGTGGACCTCGACCCTAAAACGGTTGGGTTTTGTTTTTCTTTTTCCAAACCATGTCAGTTTCCACAATGGCTTACTTGTAATTTCTCTCAATTATGCTAAAGCTTTTCGCTAACACATTCTTGTCATAACCGTGTATGCCACGTGCAACATGCTTGTGTTGAAATGCATTCTTATCAAGTTTATTGTCTCTTTGAAGCCATCGAGACTCTTAGTATGCCGTTGAGAAAGTTAACCTGCTAGCGTACACTTGTAAATCCTAAACTAGCGCGCACTTGTAACATTGACTTTGCATTATGCAGGGACTATATGAATATGGTATATTCAGCACTTTTTGACCTGGGAGCGAGATTCCAACTTGGTATAGCATGAAGACCAAGAAGCCTGAGATTTCGTTTAGAGTGCCTTCTACTCAGAACCTGAAGATCTGCAACTTTAACGCGTGTTGTCTTTGAATATCCTTATCTAGATGTCCAACATTATCCTACGGTTGAATACATTGAAGTCAACAACAAGATTGATGGCCGGATATGGACCTATAGCCCGATCTTCATGTGCTTTCCAGAGATTGACGAAGATATGATGTGGTTATGCCATAGGAATATCTCGAATCAGATAATGAAAAGTGGGGATGAAGTGAGTGTCTCAGTGGGTATAGGGCGTTTGGCAAGACACAAACTATAGGAGTTTGGAGTCCATGTGGTGTACAAGCAAGAAGAGAATGCTACCCAAAACAGCACCACGAATCAGATAGTAATCGATGGTGGGGATTTGTCATCCTATCAGACCTCTGGCTTCTACTTACTATGTCATTACAATTACGGAGCCCATCAAAACGCCATAATAAATTGTTGTGCCTAATTCATCATCTAGAGCTATTGTGATTACTGTTACATCCTTGAACATATCTTCAGAGATACATTGATTCGTCGATAGTTGCTCAATATTGCTATACTACACTCCTCCTGATGTTTGATTTTGATTATGTATCAAGTTAAGAATCTAATTTTAAGTTAAGGATCTTTGCGCCCGTGAATCGCAAAAGATCAGTAGTTGATTGCTCTTGTTGTAGTAAATGGAGAACACCAAGGGACTCCTGTCTAACGCACTCTTCACCACCCAGATAAGGGGCTTAGGAGAAAACCAAAAAAAACAATTGCTTTCATTTCTTCTTGGAGGACAAGTGTTTGATTACAAGATTCTACATACCCTTCACACTTACAAAGAGAGGATGTGGCTAAACAACCATTTCAGCTTCTTTTTGGATGCATAGCTCAACAACAGGTGGAACTTGAGTGATAGAAAATCTCTCTGCATGAGGCATACGTATTCCCAGACGATTAAAGAGGTGTAGACTTCGACATTCACCTATCTGTNAACAACAATTGCATCTAGCCATTCATCATGGCCCTTGCGGATGGAAGCATATTGGCC
The DNA here is from genome assembly GCA_033065855.1 of Escallonia rubra. Taxonomy (NCBI): domain Eukaryota; kingdom Viridiplantae; phylum Streptophyta; class Magnoliopsida; order Escalloniales; family Escalloniaceae; genus Escallonia; species Escallonia rubra. Next base: position 13,365 of record JAVXUO010001598.1, on the reverse strand, counting down.
TCTACATAACTTGAAGGGATGCCCAATGGGTCCCACATGGATTTCATTACACCACCTGTAAAAGTATAGTGCTATGTCGGTCACTTGGACATCTCTACAAGCATGTCCCCTTCATGCATATTACCAATAAAAATAGGCAAAGATCTTAATGACAGAATGGTCCAGAAAAACTTTACTACTATCTCCACTTTTGGAACTTACAGTGAACCTTTAGAGACCGAAAATGCAACTTTACTTCAAAACTAGGACATGGCTTTTGGCAATATTCTAACTCTAGCAAGGACATTAGTTTCCAGCTTGCACAGCTCCCAAGATTACGTTTTTCTTTTAGCCAAAGCGTTAATAGAAGAACTAGACAGAGATGTGCAGGCAAGAACAAGTACCATTTTCAGTAGCTTCTTGAGGTTGTTAATCAATGTCACTCTTGCATTAAACACGCTGTAAGCAACATGAATTAATCTTTTAACCACCAGTCCATTCTTTGGTGGAGGAACTCTTCTTTTAGGTTGGTCTTTCCTGTTCTTCAGCCTCTCCCTAGCAGCTCGTCTTAACTCCACAATAGGTATTGGGAAGGGCTTCTTCTCTTTTTTCAAATAGTACCGAGGAAAATCAGCATTTTGAGGATCATTGCATCTAACAACCAAAGAGGAAGGCTGACATGGATCTTGTAAAGCAATTCTCAACTTTGGTTCAAGTTTGAACGTACTGCCAGCATACTGCAAAATCATACGAAGTTACTAAAATACCATCATCATTCACAAAATTAGAACAAAAACAAAACAATAGAAAACACCATTGTCCAACTCATAGAGGGGAATAAATAAAAGAATTTAAGAGTGCAGTTATTTTAAGGATTAAGGAGGTTTACATGTCAAAGTACATTTGCTAGGATGACAAAAAATTACAATAAGATACTGAATATGCAACGTCAAATGGGAGGACCGGAGTACGTGTTGTAGCGTGAAATTAAACATCATGTAACAACGACACACTAATATAGCTGTGGCATTCTCCACAAGTTCATGTCAGTTTAATGGGAAGGTTGACCAAGCTGAAAGCATGTAGAACGGTATTACTTCATGAGCTACCCCTTCCTCCTTCATGCCCCCCCCCCCCCCCCCCCCCCACCCAAAAAAAAAAATTTAAAAACCAAAAACCTCCCAAACCAACAACCAAAGAGAAAAAAAAAAAGAAAGAAAGAAAGAACTAACGAGAGAAGAAATAATAGCATAATTGAGTTAATGGAGGGTGTATTTTTCCGAACAAACAAAAAAGAAAAATAATTGACTACACCGCAACTCGCCCTAAAAAATTATTATCCTAAAAAAAAACAGTGGCATTGCACACCATAGCTCAAGCTAAAACTGCATTCTCCAACCAGGAAATTGCATACAGAAGAAATTGTGACGAAGCTTCGCTGCATTTTTTCTCAGCCGTGGCCACCAAGGTATTAAATTCAGAGTTCAAAAGGTTGTTATAGATGCCCGAGACAAGCATAATGACCCATGGGAAGTAACATATAGAGGTTATTACAAAGACGAAGGACACTGTGAAGCATCAGCCATAGATCACAAATAACGTTGGCCACAGAGACACCAATAAAGCAGCTCAGTGGCTTACCACCAATCACCGGTTGCAAAAATAACTGCTAAGGTGCCCAATGTAATATAGCATAAGCTGAATATAGAAACGGTTAGACATAATGTTTAAATTAGAAAAGGACTTGTTGGTTAAGAAGAGTCAAAGCCCAGTAGTGCTACTATCCTAAAAGGTGATTTTGCCCCCGCTAAGTCATAATCTTTGATGCATTTGGGATACACAGCAGCCACTAAGATGTAAGTACCGAGTACCTGCGCTCAAAGGAGAAGCTCTAAACTTGCTAACGTGAACTGCCTAAACCAGAAGTATATAGATTGAAAAACAGATAGAAAGAAAAGAGAAGACTTTTTAGTGTGTAAAAAACATTGGACGAGTCCTACTCTTATAGTAGCAGAGGAGGACTATACCTGGAAGGCCAACTCTATGATCACAATTAAGGATGTGAGTAAAGACAAGAGTAATGTGATTGGGATTATAACATACGGAAAATCTCAGTCAAAGACAACCAAATAATGAAAAGTTTGACTTTATATATGCTTTTTAACAAAAAAATTCAGACCAAAAAAATTTATGGACCGCACCACACCGAGTCGTGCCTACTCCCAGCCTAGATCGCGTTGAGCCGGGCAGGGCGGTCGCATGCGTGTTTTGTTAAAATGGGCCTTAGCCCATGCACACATGCATAGTGAACCAACCCTTGTTGCGCTCACAACACCTCATTTCCAATTTATGTATTTGTATCAGTTCAATAATGATTCTCTCAGCAATCTATATTGAAATAACCACAAGGTTTCTTGATAAACTTTTGAAGAAACACCAGCATCAGCTTTGCAACCTTCGCAACAAACGAGTAAAACTCCATGGTTATGAGTTTGACCTTATTGCAAAGACACACATAGGCAGACATGGAAGTGCTGGACTAGGTATGAACTTCTTCTAAGTTTCTTTCGTCTGTGTTCCGGCGAATTTTAATTTTTCTTTGTAAAGTGTAGACAGCCAAAAGAATATCAAAGTGCAATTAATAACAAGAAATCTAGCTATAATGGACTAATTTAATTAGAGTAATTTTTTCTTACAATTGTTTTTATGGACTCGTGCAATGTCAGGACTTTAGAGGCAGAAGTGGAGTTCAAATGATAAAATGTCATACTCAAATGTTTTCTTATGTTTGTAATGTTCTTTCTTTCACTTATCTAAATGCAATTGATTGAAAATTTGAAACAAGTCTAATTTATGATTTTAAATTTAGAAAAGCCGGGTCCGGGTAATGCGATTGTCGAATAATTGGTACCTTGTGTCGGGGCTAACTCCTTTTGTTTACCATGTTCTTTGGCTTAAGTTTTTATAAAATTCCAAATATAAGAATGGTTTCTTTCCACGAAACTACGGAACCAATTTGGATTCTATTTTCATAGCTATAAAAAAGAATCCAATCAAATTCCCATAAAATATTTGAAAACTCTAGCATACATTGGTTGAATATAACTTTCCACGTAGAGTGGAGTAAACCATTTTAAAACACCAAATATTCCTTCGTGACTACGGTCATAGTTACAGTTGTCGAACTTGAAATTAGAAATGAAAAAAGACATGCATATGGTAAATGTGAGGAAAGATGAAGTACAGTGCATTAAAATGAATGCAAACAAGAGGGAGGAAATACTACCACGTAGGAGGATGAAAAATTACCGAAGGCAAACCAAGTAGTTATAGGTCTTTTTCTATGGAGATAAGACGTGAGGACAATATAGAGCTGTTAAAGGTTTTGTTATAAACAAAGGAATGAACGTCAAAACCGAAATTGCCTTTAATAAAGTCTTATTATAATCCGAAATTGCTGTTAGGTATAGGTTTTTTTCTATGGAGTATAGTAGGGATAAATATTTAAAAAACCAAGGAGAAGAAAAGGGGAACAGATGGAGTTAGAGAGGGGTGTATTTGTGAATAGGATGGAAACGTGTAATTGCAAAGTTTTTTCTGTCATTTTATCTAGACGATGTGGACAAAATTTTATCTGTTCAAAAGTCTCCCCGAGGTATGACCTTCTTTCCATTAGCTAGACTATGTGGACATCACAGCTATACGGCGTTGAGTCGCTCCGTTCGATCTGTCCATCTCCGATTCCTAAGCTTTGTGCAATGGCAACCACCTCCGGTTCTCCCTTTGCTTATCACGTATTCTTGAGTTTCAGAGGCGAAGACACCCGCAAAACTTTCACCGATCACCTCTACACCGCTCTGGTACAAGCGGGATTTCAAACTTTTAAAGACAACGAGTCCATAGAGCGGGGAAAGTACCTCAACTCGGAACTCCCTAAAGCCATCAAACAGTCGAGAATCTCGATTGTTGTCTTGTCAAAAACCTATGCGTCTTCCACCTGGTGCCTCGACGAACTTGTAACGATCCTCGAGTGTAAGAAGACGCTTGGTAATGATGTTTTGCCTGTCTTTTATGATGTTGAGCCATCTGAAGTCAGGAAGCGAGAGGGTAGTTTCGAAAAAGCGTTTGAAAGGTACGAAAATGAGGTGGAGGAAGAAGGCGATCTTGAAAGAAGAATGGAGTTGGCGAAAAGGCTGGAAGGGTGGAAGGCAGCACTGCGTCAAGTTGCAGATCTGACAGGCATGGTCTTAAAAAATCAAGCTGATGGGTAAGTTCTATCAATTGTCATTCCGGGACTTGAAAGTATAACGTGTTTTTATCTTACATGACTTGTTTCTGCAGTTGAACATACTAGTCTTAATTTATTGATGTTAGCTTTCCACCTCTTTCGTGGTTTTCAGACACGAGTCAAAATTTATCCAGGAAATTCTTGAGGTGGTTGGTGACAAAGTGAAACGCACTGTGTTGAATGTTGCCCCTCACCTAATTGGCTTAGATCTGCGTGCAGAAAACATAAGTTCTTGGTTACAAGATGGATCAAATGATGTTGGGATTGCAGCAATATGCGGGATAGGTGGCATAGGAAAGACGACCATTGCCAAATACCTATACTACTTAAACTCTGAAAGCTTTGAAGGTAGCAGCTTCCTTGCAAGTATCAGAGAAGTATCAGAACAACCCAAGGGTTTATTACGTTTACAAAAACAACTTCTTTCAGATATCTTGAAGGGAAAAAAGGAGAAGATTCATAACGTTGATCAAGGAATCGTTAGGATTAAAGAAGCTCTACGCCGTATAAAAGTTCTTGTTGTTCTGGATGATGTTGATCAGGTGGAGCAATTAGATGCAGTGCTTGGAATGCGAGATTGGTTATATCCGGGAAGTAAGATCATCATAACGACTAGGCGGAAGCAGTTACTAAAGGCTTCTGAATTTCATACGGTGCATGAGGTTATTAAAATGGATAATATCGAGTCACTTGAGCTTTTTAGTTGGTATGCCTTTGGACAAGACCATCCAATTGAAGGCTACATGGATTACTCAAAAAGAGTGGTGCATTACTGCGATGGACTACCTTTAGCTCTTCAAGTTTTGGGTTCTTCTCTGTCAGGGAAAAGCATAGGTGTTTGGAAAAGTGCTTTAGAGAAATTGAAAGCAATTCCTGAAGGCCAAATCCTAAAAAAGCTTAAACTAAGCTATGATTCTTTGCAAGATGACCATGACAGAAACTTATTTCTCGATATTGCTTGTTTTTTTGTCGGCAAGGACAAAGATTGGACGAGTACAATATTAGCTGGGTGTGGTTTCTATACAAAAATTGGTATTCATAATCTAATTGATAGATTTCTTTTAAGTGTTGGCACATATAATAACAAACTCTATATGCACCACCTCATTCAAGACATGGGAAGAGAAATTGTAAGGCAGGAATCAATTGAGGAACCTGAAAGGCGTAGCAGACTCTGGCAACTGGAGGCATTCGATGTACTTAGTGAGAAAACTGTAAGAATCATTTATCTTATGTCCACTTCTATGGTATTGGCTGGTGTATGCTTGAATTAACTCTCTCTCTTTTTTATTAGGGTACGGAGAAAACTAGAGGTCTCATCCTCAACATACAGAAATCGAAGAAAAGTATGTCAGTTGAAATAGCAAGAAGATATGATTGGAAAGATATTGCTGACAAATCAACATTAATGATAGAAGGCAATTCATCAGAGCAATGTCATTTAGGATGGTTTTCTTGGCTTCCCATGTATTCTCCCGTGGTAAAGTTATCTTCTACGTCAGATCAACTCGACTTACAAACTTCTGCATTTTCAAAGATGCGCAACTTGAAACTACTCCAGCTCAACAATATACGACTTACAGGAGGATATCATGAGTTTCCAAAGAAGTTACGATGGTTGTGTTGGGATGGGTTCCCATCAACAACAATACCCACTGATTTTCCTCTACAGAACCTGGTTGTTCTTGAAATGCGCTACAGCAGCTTGAAAACAGTATGGAAAGGAACCAAGGTATAATGATGTTCCTTTCCTTTTTTTGTTAAGGATTAATTTGAAAAAAGACCCTTGGAAATATATCTTGAAGTCCATTGTAATTCATTCATTCTTCATTCAGAAAAAAGTATCTCAGTTCAACATAAAATTGCTTCGGTCTTCATTTCTTCAAATTCGTTGTGGCTTATAATGATAAAATGGCGAAATGGCCACCAAAGATACAAGATGTAGAAATGAATTTTAAAGCATTGGTTTGCCATTCTTTATCGAGAGAAACTAATCACTTTTCTGTTTGTGATTGCAGTTGCTCAGATCATTGAAAATGCTTGATCTCAGTCATTCTCATGGCCTGGTTTATGATATCTTGGACTTTTCTCTTGTCCCGAATCTTGAGAGACTAGTTCTCAAACACTGCATAAACTTGATTGAAGTTCCTGAATCAATTGGGGTTCTGCAGAGGCTCGTTTTGCTGAATCTTGAAGGATGCCAAAACCTCAGGAAGCTCCCGACAACCATTCATCAGCTGAAATCGCTTGAGGAACTCATTCTCTCTGGTTGCTCAAAGCTTTATGATCTGGACAATACAAAACCTCCGACTTCAACGCAGGTGATATCATGGATAGCTATAAAACTGAGAATGAATCCCGAGCCTTTTCGCTTTTCATTTGCTTCTTTACCTAGCTCTTTAGTTACCTTAAACCTTGCAAATTGCTATTTATCGGATGGTTCTCTTCCAAAGGCTTTTGGTAGCCTGGGCTCATTGCAGATTTTGGATTTAAGTGGAAATCCAATACATAGCTTACCAGGGAGCATCAAGGACGTTATTGGGCTCGAAACACTTATTTTACAACATTGCAGAAGTATCCAATCACTTCCAGAGCTTCCAATGAGTTTAACGGAATTGGTCATTCCAACGAGTTTAACGAAATTGGCCTCATTGCACGTCATTGCAGACTTTGGATTTAAGTGTAAATCCAATGCTCGATACACTTATTTTACGATATTGCGAAAATATCGAATCACTTCCAAAGCTTCCAACGAGTTTATTCGAATTGTTTTTTGAATATTGCATGTCACTGCATACGATGACAAATATACCAGACTCGCTTTCTTGCTTTTGGGCGACTCAGTATGGAAAACTAGTGTTCAAATTAGCACCTATTGGGAACTTTGATGCAGAAAAGATGAACGATTTGGGATTGAGGTTCAGGATGTGTTCAGGTGCTATTGTTCTGCAACCAAACGCAAAGGTGAAACGTCCACTCCAGGTATGTGATTAGTAAATAAGTAAATACTACGCTACTCAGGAAGCTAAAACATGATGACTTCTCAAAAATCAATTGTAAAAGGAATAACCTCAAGTAGTGGGTGAAGTAGCAAAGGTCTTAAGGAAATAACCTTAAAATCCTGAGTTCGAATCCCCATACCATACCAATGCACCAAAATATAAATGCAGTTCTACCGAAGCTAATAAAATAAAAATAGATAGATAAGTAACTTATCTAAATGCCAAGGTAGATACAAATAGATTTCTGTAGGTTAGGTTAAGAAGATTATATTCATATGTTAGCAACAGATACTAAAGTGGAGGTATCATGGTAACAATGACAGCGACTTAACCTTATTAGGAGTTACCATAGTATTAGTTAAAGTAAATTTAACTGTAAAAATGTATCTCATATCATGTCTTATTCTTATGGCATGCATTGATATTGAACAAATGAAGAGTCCACTCATGGTACTTGGATGCTCTCTCTTTTATTCGTGCCTATAAGAGCAACAATGGTGTCTCTTTCTGGAGAGGATCAGAAATTGCCTTGACCAAGAAAAAAAATTTACTGTATAATTTTTTGCATGAAACTGTAACTTTTTCTATAGTATTTAACTAGATTTTAAACAAATGGGAAAAATCCATTATTTTTGCAGTAGTCTTTATCCCTTGGGAATGATTGTTGGTTAAGCATTTTTAATCCACTTTTTGTGGTACAAAAAGAAAAAGAAAACAGTAAACCTATACTTTTTTGGTATAATTCAAAGATATTTGAAAGGTACCAGTATGAAAATAAATTACTATATGATAATTTATTTAAAGCTACAACTTTGCTACAAATTTTTTACGTAACAATGCATTCAATCTATTAAGATTTGATAATAATAAAATGTAATCAATTGTGGGATTATGGCTGTGATAATAATAGGTTCTAATACAATACATCAAGAAAAGTCAAATAAAAAAATTAGATAGGGTTCAATTGATAGGTTATAACATGACGTATCTAGAAAAGTTAGATGAAATTCAATTTCAGATGTCCTATTTAAAGTAAGATTTTTGGGGAGAGTTCAGATTGAAAAGATGATATTTGGTGCAAAACCAAAGCTAAACTCGTCTTTCATATACATTTGTTAATATTATTATTGTTGTTCTTGTTGTTGTTGTGGTTGTGATATTAATCATTTACATTAGTATCAAATGATTTAGTCCAATGGTTAAATGCTGTTTTAGTGCAACGCATCTATTCCTTAGTTGGTCATCTAATAATAACAAAAGGTAATCAATTAGTGTGAGTATGATAATAATAGGTTTTAATAGTGTGCTATCTAAAAAAGTTAAAATAAAAATGTGAGATAGAATTAGGATTAATAGGTTATAATGCAATGTATCGAGAAAAATTAAATAAGACAGTTTAGGTAAAGTTCAATTGAAAAAATTTATGAAATAAAACTTTATGCGAGAGTTCGGAATAACAAGATGACATTTAGCACAAAACCGGATCTAAACTCTTCTTTTATATATTTACTATCTAATGTACCCGTGCAAATACACGGGATAGTATGAGATTTGGTGTTATTGTAAATTATATGCTTTATCATATTGAAAAAAAATCTAAATTCAAAAAAAAAAAAAAAAATAGCGCTTAAGTCTATGAATTCCTTGATAAGTTTAACGAATTGCTTAAGATAACAATAGCATTGATGATAGTTCCTTAAGAAACAAAGAAAATCATAGATTAAATTTCAATTTTACCAATCTATCGTCTAAAAGTACTATTAACGGGAAAAATGTATCATAACCTTCACCAAAATGTTGATTATCCTCCTTCATTTATTTGTTTATAAAAATCTAGTGAATAATACTTGCATCTTCATATTAAGTTAGCTTGGGGGACTGACTATTGCACTTCACCATTTACTAATTAAATGTGTTCTACGCTAATTCAATTTTTTATCTAATTGTTATTGAGATAATTCATGTTACGTAATGTAATGTAACACAAACAAATTCGCATATTGAGAAATTTACCAACATTATGAGGAAATTGGAATTGTATTCACATAGGGTCACCTTTTCTTTAATCGACTTAAGTTCTCTTTAACGCAAATGTTAGGGCTAATTTCACATTTTTTTATTATTATCTAATATTGCCAACATGATACATCTAGGGGTGACTATTTCAAGCATTTTCTTTTTGACTTTTTGGCCTACATTTGCTGCTAAAAGAATAGTATAGTGACGAAAGAAAAAATATCAAAGTAAGGATTGAAATACCCTAAGGACCTAACCATATATATACAATAAAAATTTCTAAATTTTAGTTGTTAGTATGGTATAGTATAAAATCGAATCAATGCATTTACAATAGCATATGTAAAGCTTAAACCCTTTGTCTTTGAGCTTCTAAGTGCAAATTGATCAAGTAATAAGTAGAGCAGATGCAAGAATTATATCAACTAACACATAATCATAATGCTTATTCCGCTATTCATCATCTTTGTCTAGAATATTTTTATTAGCATTTTACATACCTATTCAGCCCATAAAATGATTTTACAGTACACAGTCTTAGACATATAAAATAGAACTAAATATTTGGAATTGCTCCTCTCATATATAGTTTATATGAAATGTTGACGTGGTAGCTTTCAAAGGAAAAGGAAGGATAAAGCAAGTCCAAGGAGCGAAAATCATTTAAAAAAAAAAAAACTTTAACGACTAACCTTGGAAAATATGAAAAAGTTATCTTCAATTTGGCCTATATGATATTTGCATGTCAAGTATCTTCTCAAACTCATAACTCTTAGCCCAAGATCAATGCTTCGCAACGTCTAAAGTCGTTAGAAATATAACAAAAATAACCATCTCACTTGTATTGAATATAAAAAATCAAAAGTGAGTCGATTTGTCATAAAGCATGCCTCCTTTTTCCTTTCATATTATATCTTTGTTTCCAACATATCGTCTTTCATTTCAAGCTCCCCTCCAACCAGCTCCCTCCATTCAGCTTCTTCCCGTTTTGGTTCCTTTTCTTCTCCTCCTATTTGTAGAAAATAACTCCAAGTTTGTTTCCACCACTGCATTGATTGCTTGCAAAACCTAATTAATTAAAATACTTTGAACATGACTGCATGAATAAGACCATAATCAAGCCTTTAATTTGCTAATGAGATTGCAAAGCTTAAAATAATGTTATAGGGAAATTATGAACATATATATACAACAAAAAGAATGATAACAGTAGTAGAACTTTTTCCTAGAAGGAACTAAGAGGAAAACAACCAAACATAAACATTTGTTGGCAAATTCCTTTATTAATTAGTGATCGCGTGCATGGAAAAGTTATTTGGTATGGACCGGAACATCAATGACATGCAGTGGTTTCCTGGTGGCTCATGCGTCAGTACCGTAGCTAGTTGTGCACGATGGAATTCACGACTTGCAATGCATGTTCCTAACTTATGTTGGCGTGTACTGATCCTTTATGGCTTATTTTTATTGGTAGTCAAATAAGATGTTGAAATTATTGTTAAAATAATAAGTGAATTAAAAGCCTAGATAAATTTTAATAATAAGTTCATGTTAGAAGTTCAAATTCAATGTATAATAGGTGGATTAGAAGTCTAATTGTAACAATAATAAGAAGGTTAAATTAGAAGTCTAAATTCAAGATATATTACTTAAAGACATTAAGTCTAGATTCAAGGTAACCTTAGAACTGAAATATGGTTGTCAATAAGATGTCAAAATTATTGTTAAAATAGTAAGTGCATTAAAAGCTTATAAAATTTAACAATAATAAGAAGTCCAGGTTAGAAGTTCAAAATTCAATGTATAATAGCTGGATTAGAAGTCTAGATTCATTATAACAATAATAAGAAGTCTAAATTCAAGATATACTACTTAAAGACATTAAGTTCAGATTCAAGGTAACCTCAGAGCTAACCAGAGAGTAGAGAATTTCAGTGAAAAACTCCGTTTTTATATAGTTATATTGATTGATTGATTGATTATATCTATATCGATGATATGTTTCAATTCAGGAAACTTGTATGGTGTAGTCGTAATGAAGTATCAACATTCTCACGAGTTGCAAGGATAACTCAACAAGGTCTTTTTCCCTTTTAGTGGCTAATCACCTATCTAGGTACCTTGCAACTTCGGTGGACGTGGACCTCGACCCTAAAACGGCTGGGTTTTGTTTTTCTTTTTCCAAACCATGCCAGTTTCCACAATGACTTACCTATAATTTCTCTCAATTATGTTAAAGCTTTTCGCGAACACATTCTTGTCATAACCATGTATACCATGTGCAAATTGCCTGTGTTGAAACACATTCTTATTAAGTTTATTGTCCCTTTGAAGCCATCGAGACTCTTAGTATGCTGTCAAGAAAGTTAACCTGCCAAACTAGCATGCACTTGTAACATTGACTTTGCATGATGCAGGGACCGTATGAATTTGGTATATTCAGCACTTTTTTACCTGGGAGCGAGACTCCAATTTGGTATGGCATGAAGACCAAGAAGCCCAAGATTTCGTTTATAGTGCCTTCTACTCAAAACCTTAAGATTCGCAACTTTAACGTGTGTGTTGTCTTTGAACATCCTGGTCTACGTTTCATTGCATATGGGTGTGATTTCATTAAAGTCAGCAACGAGACTGATGGCCGGATATGGACCTATTACCCGGCCTTCACGTGCCATCCGGAGATTGACAGAGATATGATGTGGTTATGTCATTGGAATATCGCGAATCAGATAATGAAAAGTGGGGATGAAGTGAGTGTCTCAGTGGGTAAGTCGATGAGCACTCGTGAACACAAACTAAAGGAGTTTGGAGTCTATGTGGTGTACGAGCAAGAAGAGAATGCTACCCGAAACGGCACCACCAATCAGACAGTAATTGATGGTGGGGATTTGTCAGCCTATCGGACCACCTCTGGCTTCTATTCTCTATGTCATCACTATATGGACTTTCCTAACTCTACGTCATCACTTTATAAGCTTTCCTAAGTAATTATGTAGTTATTAGAAATCATCAAGAGCTGTTGTGATTACCGCTAAATCCTTGAACAGATCTTTGGAGATACATTGATTCATCGATTGTTGCTCAATACTGCACTCCTCCTGGTGTTTGATTTTGATTCTGTATCAAGTTAAGAATTTCATTCTACTATCATATATATAAATGAATGCCGCCAAGAGTTGCTTGAATAAAGTGCCAATGAACATAATTTTTCGTCTTGTAACCGAAGCAATTCTAGGACATTTCTGAACGATCTTTGCCCCATGGACTCGCAAAAGATCAGTAATTGATTGCTCTTGTTGTAGGAAATGGAGATCAACAAGGACTCCTGTCTAACGCAATCTTCTCTACTCGGATAAGGGGCTTAGGAGAGAGAAAAAAAACAATTACTTTCATTTCTTCTTGGAGGACAAGATTTTACATACCGTTCACACTTACAAAGAGAGGATGTGGCTAAACAATCATTTCAGCTTTTCTAACATCTATAGGAATCCCTACGTCCAACCTCGTCGCTGGCTTGTACTGCTCAGGCACCACAACACCACCCTGCACACAAATTTCCACCACAGTAGGGGCCTGGCCATAGAAATTCCTAAGCTCCCACTTTAACACTGGTTCAACCAAATCAGGAACATGCCACACATATCTTGGCCGTATCAAGTCATCAAGCACTGCCGTTTGCCAGTGCCTGTAATATCCCAAAATTTTCCTTTATTGTGTTTTAAGTTAAGTTATAAATTTTTTTTTGTTGATGAATAGTACTTTCAGTCGATGAACAGTACTTTTAGTCGAATTTAAGGGTTTTAGTTGAATTTAAACCTTTTAGTCGAATCTAAACCTTTTTAGTCGAATTAAAACTCTTTTAGTCGACTGAAAGGCACCTTTTAGTCGAATCTAAACTTTTAGTCGAATTAAAACTCTTTTAGTCGACTGAAAGGCACCTTTTAGTCGAATCTAAACCTTTTAGTCGAATCTAAAACTTTTAGTCGACTAAAACTTATGTTGCTTCGAATGAATAGTGTAATTTTACCTTCATATAAATAGTTTCTTTATTTTATTTCTAGCCCTTTTGTTCTCGATTTC